>PVKH010027963.1:0-12924 GCA_004027955.1 Chaetophractus vellerosus
GAATGCCTATAACAGAAAAAAGAAATATCTCAAATCATTTCTGTTACCAGAGACAAAGAAAGACACTATACATTAATAAAAGGATAGATCAACCAAGAAGGTATAACAATCATAAACATTTATGCACCTAATTAGTCACAGTGCCCCAAAACACATGAGGCAAACATTGACAAAACTGAAGGGAGAAACAGACACTTTAAAAATAATAGTTAAACACTTCAATACACCACTTTTATCGATGAATAAAACATCTAGAAAAAATACCAACAAGAAAATGAAGAACTTGAACAATGTTATAAATGAACTAGAACAAAAGTGTATACAGAAAGCTGCAACCAAAATGAGCAAAAAAAAAAAAAAAAAAAAAAAACATGGTTTTCTCAAGAGCACAGGATCATTTTCCAAAACAGAACATATGTTATGTCACAAAACAAGTCTCAATAGATTTTATAAGATTAAAATCTTACAAAGAATCTCTAACCACAATCGAATGATGTTAAAAAAAAAAAAAAATAAATCAATAACAAAGGGAGAACTGGAAAATCCACAATTATATGGAAGCTTAAAAAAACCTGAAATGATCAATGTATCAAAGGAGAAATTACAATCAAAATTAGGAAATATCTTCAGAAGAAAGAAAACAAAACCACAGCATATCAAAACATGTGGGGAGGATTGTGGGAAGATGGAGATGGACTAACAGGCAGAGCTCAATGCTCTCACAGAAAAAACAGAGAAAGAGTCCAAAGCTGTATGAGGGACTAGCTTTGGGGGTCAGTAGACCAGGACAGTGCTGCACAACTCCTAGGAAGCTGAGGGACAGAGAGACAAAGAAGATGAAATGAAAAGTGAGTTACCAAGCCCCAGTGGTGGCTGGGAAGGGCTCCCCTCCCCACCCCCAAAGGGTTAAGCTGAGGTAAAACCCCTGGCTCACTGCAGCTGAATAAGAGGGGAACAGACATCATCCTCCCTGTCAGCTGTTTCAAGGAAAAGGGAGAGGGAGTCAGGGGACTTTTCTTCAGTGAATTCAGCCAGCAGAGCCTGCTTTGAATCTTTGCTGTGAAGATTCAACACAGGAATACAGGAAAGCCCAGACTGAAAGACCTCTATGGAAAGGTATGCTGACAAGCACCATCTGCTGGCTGGTCTGGAAACTGCATGGACAAAAACTTTATGATAGTCTCTGTATCCCACCCCTGGGAGAAAATCTGTGTACCATTAGTGAGTCCCTGGCATGACTGTGATAACTTAAGCCAAAAAATTTTAAAACTTAGAATAAGTTGAATCATTTGATAGTCTTCTATCTTTGATAGAAGAGTTGTGAAAAAAAATAGGCAAGAGAGAGAAATTGAACATCAGATAAATTCACCAATTCAGATGCCTAGACATCAGCAAAAAATTACAAGCCATTCTAGGAAACAGGAAATGATGGCCAAGCAAAAGGAACTAACCAAATATCCTGAAGAGAGACAGGATTTAAGAAAATTAATCAGTGATAATCACACAATTTCCTAAATCACTTCAAAGAATTTAAAGAAAATATGACTACAGAAATAAAGGCTATTAAGAAGATACTAGGAGAGCATAAAGAACAATTTGAAAGCCTGCAAAGAAAAGTAACAGGAATATAGGAATAAAAGACATGATGGATGAGATTAAAAATACATTAGAGGCACATAAGAGCAGATTAGAATTGCTTGAAGACAGAAATAGTGATTTTGAGGATAGAATATCTAAACTGGAAAATACAGGAAACAGAAAGAGAAGAGAATAGAACAGAGTCTCAGGGAATTGAATGACAATGTGAAACGCACAAACATTCACATTATTAGTGTCCCAGAAGGTGACAAGAATGGGAAAGGGGAAAAAAGAATATATGAAGAAATAATGAATAAAAAGTTCTCAACCCTAATGAAAGACATAAATATCAATACCCAAGAAGGACAATGCACCCCAAACAGAATAAATCACAATAGACCTATCCCGAGACACCTACTATTCAGAAAGACAAATATCAAAGATAAAGATAGGTTTCTGAAAGCAGCAAGAGAAAAGCAAAGAATCACATACATGGGGAAAATCAATAAAATTAAGCATCGACCTCTCATCAAAAACCATGGAGGTGAGAAGAAATAGGTTTGATATATTTAAGGTACTGAAAGAGAAAAACTGCCAGCCAAGAATTCTGTATCTGGCAAAACTGTCCTTCAAAAATGAGGGTGAGTTCAAAGTCTTCACAGACAAACAAAAAATGATAGAATATGTAACCAAAAGACCAAAATTATAAGAGATACTAAAGGGAGTGTTGCAGCCTGAAAGGAAAAAATAAGGGCAAGAGGTTTGGAGAAGAGGATAGAAATGAATATTATTAGGAAGGGTAAACTAAAGTTTAAGAAGACAGACAAGAGAACAATATGACAACAGAGAGCCAAAGGACAAAATAGATGAAGTAAATAATGTCTTTACTTTACTATAACATTGAATGTTAATGGATTTGAACTCCCCAATCAAAAGACATAGACTGATTGAATGGATAAAAAAATATAAGCCATCTATATGTTGTCTACAAGAGGCTCATTCCAGACATAAGGACACAACCAGGTTAAAAGTGAAAGGTTGGAACATGGTATTCCATGCAAATAGTAACCAAAAAAGAGCTGAAGTAATGATACTAATATCAGACAAAATAGATTTCAAATGCAAAACTGTTCTAAAGGATGAAGAAGGCCATTACGTATTAATAAAAGGGGCAATTCACCAAGAAGGAAAAACTATTCTCAGTATTTATGCACTTAACCTGAATGCACCAAGATACATGAGGCACACACTGGAAAAACTGAAGGAAGAAATAGATGGCTCTACAATAATAGTTGGAGACTTCAGTACACCATGCTCATTATAGATAGAACATCGGGACAAAGGATAAATAAACAGAGAAGGATAAATAAACTTGAATAATAAGATAATTGAAATGGACCTAACAAATATCTATAGAGCATTGCACCCCAAACAGTAGGATATTATTTCTTTTCAAGTGCTCATTGATCCTTTTCCAAGATAGACCATATGTTGGGTCACAAGACAACACTCAAAAATTTTTAAAAAGATTGAAATTATACAAATCACTTTCTATGATCATAAAAGATTGAAGCTGAAAATCAATAATGGATGGGAAAAGGAAAAATTCATAAATATATGGAGATAAACAACACACTCTTAAACAATCAGTGGGTCAAAGAAGAAATTGCAAGAGAAATCAGCAAATATTTTGAGATAAATGAAAATGAGAACACAACATATCAAAACCTATGGGACACTGCAAAGGCAGTGCTGAGAGGGAAATTTATAGCTTTCAATGCTTACATTTAAAAAAAGAGCTAAAATTGAACACCTAACTGCACACTTGGAGGAACTAGAAAAAGAACAGCAAAATAATTCGAAACTAAGCTGAATGAAGGAAATAATACAGATCAGAGCAGAAATAAATTAAATCAAGAACTTAAAAAAAATAGAGATAATCAACAAAACCAAAAGTTGGTTATTTGAGAGGATCAACAGAATTGACACACCCTTAGCTAGACTGAAAAGAAAAATAGAAGATGAAAATACATAAAATCAGAAATGAGAGGAGGGGGCATTACCACTGACACCACAGAGATGAGCAAGATCAGAAGAGAATACTATGAACAACTGTATGCCAAAAAACTAGACAATGTAGAGGAGATGGACAAATTTCTAGAAACATGCAAACCACCTACACTGACCATAGAAGAAATAGAGGACCTCAGCAAACCAGTTACAAGTGAACAGATTGAAACAGTCATCAAAAACTTCCACAAAATGAAAAGCCCAGGAATAATGGCTTCACTGGTGAATTTTACCAATCATTCAAAGACAATCTAATACCAATCTTGCTCAAGATCTTCCAAAAAGTTGAACAGGAATGAATGCTACCAAACTCATTCTATGAAGCCAACACCTCCCTAATACCAAAACCAGATAAAGATACTGCAAAAAAAGAAAATTACAGACCAATATCAGTAATGAATGTAGATTCAAAAATCCTCAACAAAATATTTGCAAACAGAATCCAAAAGCGCATTGAAAGAATTATATAACACAAATGGGCATTATCCCAGGTATGCAAGGGTGGTTCAACACAAGAAAATCAGTTAGTGTAATAAACCATATTGATTAATTGAACAAGAAAAAATCACAAAAACAGCATGGTACTGGCATAAAGACAGACACATTGACAAATGGAGCCAAATTAAGAACTCAGAAATAGACCCTCACATCTACAGTCAAGTGATTTTTTGACAAGGCTGTCAAGGTCCCCCAGCTGGGCCAGAACAGTCTACTCAACAAATGGTGCTGGGAGAACTGGATAGCCATATTGGGAAGAAAGAAGACTCATATCTCACACCTTATATAACATTTACTTCAAAATGGATCAAAGAACTAATTATAAAAGTGACAACCATAAAACTTATAGAATAAAATGTAGGAAAACATCTTCAAGATCTTGTGGTAGGAGGTAGTTTCTTAAACCTTACACCCGAAGCATGAACAACTAAAGAAAAAATAGATATATTGAGATCTCCTCAAAATTAAATACTTTTGCACCTCAAAGGACTTTGTCAAATGGGTGAAGAGGCAGCTGACTCAATGGGAGAAAATATTTGGCAATCACCTATTTGATGAGGGTTTAATATCCATGATATACAAAGAGATCATACAACTGAACAATAAAAAGACAAACTACCTGATTTAAAAAAATGGACAAAAGACTTGAAAAGACAATTCTCCAAAGGAGAAATATAAATGGCGAAGAAGTACATGAAAAATTTTTCAACATCACCAGTGATTAGGGAAATGCAAATCAAAACTACAATGATATATCATTTCACACCTAGACTGGCCACTATTAAAAAGACAGAAAATTGTAAATGTTGGAGCCGATGTGGAGAGATAGAAATGCTTATTCACTGTTGGTGGGAATGTAGAATGGTACAGCCACTGTAGAGGACTGTTTGGCAGTTCCTAAGGAAGTTAAATATAGACTTGTCATGGGTTGTGGCAATACAATTGCTAGGTATATACCCAGAAGAATTGAGAGCAGAGACATGAACAGACATCTGCATACCGATGTTCATAGTGGCATTATTCACGATTGCCAAAAGTTGGAAACAACCCAGGTGTCCCTCAACTCCTGAATGGAAAAACAGATTGTGGTGTATGCACATGATGGAATACTATGCAGCAGTAAGAAGAAATGAAGTCGTGAAGCATATGACAACATGGATGAACCTAGAGGATATTATATTGAGTGAAGCAAGCCAGGCACAAAATGACAAACACTATATGATTGTGCTATTATGAACTAAATATATTGTGTATATATTTAATACTTGGAGTTAATAATTAAAATATAGGTCCCCAGAAGATAGAAGGAGGATAGAGAATAGAAAGCTGAGGACTAATCTGTACAGATTTGGTAAAATGTTTGTCAATCTTTGGAAAGGAAAAGAAATGGTTAAAGCATATCATGATGTTTGTATCTAGCAGTACTAATGCATGGATATGACAGTGGCTGAAAGGGAAAGTCTAAGGTCATGTATATTACTAGAAGGAAATCTGAAAACTGTAACATAGGACTCTATAAGATGGTAAAACCTCATGTAAAACACAAATATGGGTGATATTGCATATTGTATTAGGGTTCTCTCTGGAAACAGAATCAACAGGAGATATCTGTCAATAATATAAGATTTTATAAAAGTCTCTCATATGACCGTGGGGATGCACAAGTCCAGGTTCCGCAGGCAGGCTGCAAGCCAGGGGCTCCAATGAAAGACCGATGAAGGGTCCTTGATGAGTTTCTGGGAGAAGTTGGCTGTCAAACGACGAGCTGGGAAATTCTTTCTGAATGTTGAAATCACTTCCCTTTTATGGCAGTCAACTGATTGGATAAAAGCGTCATCCATTCTTGATCCAATTTCCCTGATTGATGCAGATGTAATCAGCCATCCATGCAGTAAACTCACTGGTGATCAAAGTCCATAAATGCTCTTGTATTACAATTAGTCCACTGCTTGCTGGACCTAATACCTGGACACAATTACCTGGCTGAGTTGACACATTAGCCTAACCATCACAAATATATAAAATATAAATACAAATATATAAAATATAAATACAAATATACCAGAGAGAAGGAAAAAGAATTGCCGCAATATACAGCATGGGAAGCATAGAGAGATTGAGAGGTGATAAGTTTTGTTTGTTTGTTTTTTGTTTATTATTATTATTATTGGAATAATGAAAGTGTTCTGAGAATGATTGAAGTGATGAATGCACAAATATGTGATTACACCGAATACTACTTGTAACGGTTTGACAGTTTATGTAATTATGAATTCCAAAAATATAAATTGAATCATGCTTGTAGACTGATCTCCTAATCTGGGTGTTAACTGCCTCCTCCATGGGATGTTGAGCCCCATCCCTTGGTGGGTGTGGTCTCAAGTATAAAAGGCTTGGCAAAAGGCAGCAGATTGGAGAAGCAGGTTTGAGAAGCAGTTCTGATGTTGGAGAAGAGCGCTCCAGGAGAAAACAAGTGAGCCATTCGCCCGGTAGTCTACGGCTGGCCTTGTGGAGAGATGCAAAAGCGTAGAGAGCCTCATGGTCTACAGCTGAACTTGTGGAGGAAACAGAAGCTAAGCCTGGAGAGAAATGCACCCCTGGGAACAAAGGAACCCAGAAGCCTGAACCCTGGAGACGTCGGCAGCTGTCTTGCTCCAACACGTGGACTTTGGTGAGGGAAGAAATTTATGCTTTGTGGCCTGGTAACTGTAAGCTTCTACCCCAAATAAATACCCTTTATAAAGGCTGACCAATTTTTGGTATATTTCAAAAGGCACCCCTGTGGCTGACTAATACACTATTTATTGTATACTTTGGATGGATTTATGTCTCTCTTAATATAAATCAATAAAATTGATTTGTTAAGAAAAAAACTTATGGGACACATTTAAGGCTGTACTCAGAAAGAAATTCATAGCTCCAAATGCTTACATTTAAAAAGGAAGAAAGATCTCAAATGACAGTCCTATCATCATATCTGGAGAAACCAGGAAAAAAAGAAAGCAATCTAAACCCCATGCAAACAGAAGTAAGAGATTAAGGAAATAGAGAGTTAAAAAGAAAAAATCAGAGAAAACCAAGGAAATGAAAGTTGGTTCTCTGAAAAGATCAATAAAATTGACAAATCTTTAGCTAGACTGACAAAGAAAAAAGAAAAGATGCAAATAACTAAAATCAGGACTGTAAAGGGGGGTATATTACTAACAACTGTACAGGAATGAAAAGAATTTTAAGTTACTATGAATAATTGCAAGCTAACAAATTAGATAACCTAAAAGAAATATACATACTCCTGGAACATACAGACTACCTGTAATAACTCAAGAAGGAATATAAAATCTCAAGAAACGAATAAAAGTAAAGAGATTGAATCAGTAATCAGAAATTTCCCAACAGAGAAAACCCGAAGACCAGATGGCTTCACAAGTGAATTTTACCAAATATTTAAAGTATAAATACCAGTACTGCTCAAACTCTTCCAAAAAAATGAAGTGGGACTATTTCCCAATTCATTCTATACAACCAGCATAAAGATATCACAAGAAAAGAAAATTATAGACCAATATTCCTTATGAAGACAGAAACATAAATCATCAACAAAATACTAACAAACTAAAATCAACAGCACATTAAAAAAAATTATACCCCATAATCAAGTGGGATTTACCTAAAGTATCCTAAGGTATACAAGGGTGGTTCAACATATGGATATCAATTAATATAATACACCACTTTAATAGAACAAAGGAAAAACAACACATGATCATTTCAATAGATACACAAAAGTCATTTGACTAAATTCAGCATGACTTCTTGATAAACACACTCAGAAAATTTGGAATAAAAGGAAACATCCTTAACATGATAAAGGGCATTATGAAAAACCCACAGCTAATATTATACTCAAATGGTGAAAGACTGAAAGATTTCCCACTAAGGTCAGGAAGAAGACAATGATGTGCAACTGTCATGACTGTTATTCAGCGTTGTGCTGGATGTTCTAGCCAGAGCAATTAGGTAAGAGAAAGAAATAAAAGGCTTCCAAATAGGAAAGAAAGAAAAAGAATCTTCCTTTTTGCAGATGATGTAATTCTATATATAGGGAATCTTGAAAAAAATCCACAACAAAGCATCTAGAGTTAAAATCGAATTCAGTAATGTGGCAGGGTACAAAATCAACACGTAAAAATCAGTAGCATTCCCATACATTAGTAATGAACAGTCAGAAGAGGAAGTTTTTTTAAAAGTTCTATTTACAATAGCAACTCAAAGAGTCAAATATCTAGGAAAAAGTTAACCAAGAATGTAAATGACTTGTACATGTAAAACCACAAAACAATGCTAAAATATATCAAAGAAGACCTAAATAAATAGAAGGACATTCTGTGTTCCTGAATTGGAAGACGAAATATTGTTAAGATGTCAATTACACACAATGCAAATAACAGATTCAATGCAATCCCAAACAAAATTCCAACAGCCTTCTTTGCAGAAATGGAGAAGCCAATAATTGTGGGAACCCTCTGGTCTTTACATCTAAGATATAGCTTGGAGCCTGTTTTTCTGCCCACATAAAATCCACCTTATCAGTTCGGGCTCTGCTGGACATCGCAGGACGGATTACTGCAAGTGGTGACCACCGACGTGCTTTGGACCAGCGGCGCAATCGGCACGTCAAAGGGGCGAAATTTATACGAATAACTCATCATTTGAAAGGTAAAGGGGCAGCAAAGCCCACTCAGGGTATTTGCCTACATGTGGAGAATTCAGTGAGGGGTAGTATCTATTTCATCACGGGCTCAGGACTCTCAATAGAGCAAAAGTTTTTTTGTTAAAATCATTCAGCAATTACTAAAGGCAGCTAACTGTACGGTAAAAGAAACCCATCTATTCGCTTTATTAAACTTAGTCCAAAATTTCCGCCCATGGTTTCCTTGCAGAGGAACGTTAGACTTGGAATTATGGGAGCAAGTAGGAAAAAATCTAAAAAGAAAATATGAACAGGGAGAGAAAATTCCCACCTCTGCTTTAATAACCTGGAGCCTAGTAAAAATAGCTTTATGCCCATTTTACACCCCTTCCCAGCATACTGCTCCTTCAGAGGAGTCCCCACCCAAAAGTCCTATAGCTTTAGACAAAGAGGAAGCTCTGCTCCCTCCTCCTCCACCCTCAGCCTTCTTTGAAACTCAAACACCTTGCCCTGCTATGAAAAAATGCTTAAAAGAAGCTGTAGAGGTGGAGAATGCCACACTTTGGGGTGGCACTCCAAAATGGGCAGCCATAGCATGCATTACTTCCCTATACAGCCTTTAAAGAGCTACAGAGAAGTATTAATGAAAATAAACTTCACAGTTCCTTTACTAAGGGGATTTTAGACTTCATTGCTAATGGCTATCAAATGTGCCCCTGGGATTTGAAAATTCTTGTAAAAATGATTGTTGCCACAGCTCACTTTAGTGTTTGGCAACTAGAATATCAAAAAGGTTGCACTCAACAAGCAGAAATGCTGAATAAAGCCCTTATCAATGAGATAATGCTTGTAAGAAAACATTCCACTGAAAGGTTAACTAAGATAAAGAAAACATTCCAGCAGCCAGTCTGCAAACCCCCTACTGCCTATATGATAATGTGGCTGAGGGCTGGTGGGGGCTAATAAAATTTAACTGCTGGAAGAGTAGGAAAACTTGGCAGCACAGTTTCAAAAAAAAAAATTCTCAGAAGCAGTAAAATCAGAGATGTATCTATTGATGTATTATAACTCATTTTATGTTTGTTCAGAGTCAGTGTATATTTTGATACCTCCAGGTGGTAATATTAAATTGATAAATGAAAATTATTAAAAGAGCTCTAATCAAATGGTCAAAAATTAAATAAGCACTTATATTAATAAATAAATATGGATAATAATTTAAAATAGTAAAAATAGTCATAACTAAATTGAATCATTATTTTGACAAATTTGTTTTGTGTTGATGGTATGTATGTTGTAAAAGGTTTGCTTGGAAACAATTTCCAAAATCATTTTGTTAACTTAAGTATAGAAAGTATGTAGAATGTGTTTTTATTATTAAGGAAAAGGAAAATAATTTTGTCCTAAGATAAAATGACTGGTTATTAAGAAAGAGCAAAATATGAAACAAAATCTGAATGAATACAGAGAGTACATGGAAGAGGAATTTTTGTGGTCAGAGTTAATTAAGTAAGACTCCATGGGTTTATCTATAAAATTCTGAAGGCTTTAGTATCAAATAGTATACTGATGCAAAATTAAAATTTTGTCCTTTCTCAAAGTTTCTTAAATCATTGGCCTGTTTTAGTAAAGGTTTATAAAGGGTTTTTCTCCTGAATAATCAGTATACAAAAAAGAAAGTCTGGGGAGCAAATGTAGCTCAATGTTTGAGCACCTGCCTCCCACAAAAAGAAAGTCTGTCTTACCAAACTAGCTTCTTATACTTTAACCTTATCACTTCTTTGGAGAAACAAGTTTTATCACTTTTAGAAGAACATAATATTCAAACCTGCTTTCTCAAATTCAAATCCTGAAAAGTAACTTTTTATTTCAAATTATTGTAAAAGATTTGTTCTTTCACCTTAAAAAAGGTAAGGTAATAGAATAGCTAAGTTAATTAAATAGCTCTGTTAATTAAAGTTATAAGAATAGAATGTTCATATAAATACTTTAAGTGTATAAAATTCCTAAAAGTTTAATAATGTTTATGTGTCACAGAAACTACCTCTCCACCTAAAAATCAAAAGGTGGATGCTTTAACTCATGTTCATCTAATTTACCCCACCTCTGCTAAAGAAGCAGCTAAAAAAAGAGCAGCCATTAAGGGCTGCCAGGGGTAGTGCATAACAGTAAATTATGGTAAATTAAAAGAACACAACTGCAGTATGCAGCAGTCCCAAATATTGTTTGTTGTAAAAAATTAAGATCCAATTACATCATTCTCGCTTTGTTTTGGAACTTGCTAAGGCTTTCTATAGTATCTCCTTTGGCAAGCCAAGCCAGCCCACATTACCCTTCTGGTAAAAACAACAACAACAACAACAACAATAAACAAAGTTTAAGTTCTTCACTGTGAGTCAGGGCCCCAGCTCCAATTAAAATGCTAACAGGAAAACCAGTGCGGGTATTAAGATTACAAGTTAATGTGCTGTCCCACGGCCCAAATAATAAAATAATAATTTGTCTCAAGCTATACAAAATAGAAAAAAATTAAATCATTTTGATCATGCTACTAGCCTATATAACTTCACTGGTTAGGAACCTTAAACCCATAAGAAATAAAAGTTTATTCATTGGATGTCTGTTAGTATTTGTTGTTATATAATCTACTATAATTATGAACTATATAAAATGCTTAAATACTAATCAAAACAATATATTACATACTTAAATAATTTGATAACTTGTAAGTTACACATAAATATATATTATTGAGTGCATATGTAAATCTCTTCTTTTTAGTTTAAACAATCCTAAAACTGAATGTAGTAGGGAAAAAATTTAGTGGATATTATTCAAACCTAAAAATGAAACATCATGCAAAAAAAAAACCTTGTTAATCAGCAAACCAATGCCTTAGTTATCAGCACTTTTCATATTTCAGGAAGAATGATAAAAACTAAAACAGTGGGCACATCAGAGATGTTTTATAACACAAAAAAAACAAAAGGTGTTGTGCTCCTCCCTAAGAAAGTTGGCCACTTTCTCAGGGACTGATGCATAAACCTTGGCATGTGCTGCCCAGAGAGTGTTGTGTTCCTTCCTGAAGAGGCTGGCCACTTCCTTGGGAATTGACACAGTGCTTGTAAATTGGCATCTATTATATCAAGTTCATTAATCCTGAACACAGTTAAAAGATAATCCCAAACCAGGTCAATTAAAGTCCTGCCCTAAGAAGATGTGCTCTACACAAGTGTTTTCAATCAAAACTCTAGTATCAGCTTCTAATTCAAAACTTCCCAACCAAAAGCTAAATGTTAGTAGGTTCATATGTAGAACTGCTCTATTTATCTATCATTCTATAACTCTGTTCAATATTAATTTAATCTTTTGATTATGTTATTCTTGTTTCTCACTCTAATTGTCAGTATAAGCTTATTAAAATAGATATACATATTAGCATTTAGCTCATATCTATCCAGGACTCTAGCCAAAAATAAGCCAAGTATTTCAGTGTGTCCCCTGGTTTGGTAAGCATGTGAATGTATGTATACATATCATAAAAGATTGGAATATAGCAGTTAAACCCATTTATAAACAATCCTTCACTTATTTTATATTCTTTCAATTATTAACAAAAATTCACTAACTAAATATCAATAAAAAGTCCTGCCACAAAGAATGCTCAATAGCCCCACAGTGTGTCAATATTATGTCTTTCAGTCTTTGTGCCCTACTCATTCTGCCCTCCCACATCCAAAATCAAGAACAAAGAAACAAAAGAGGGGGAGACTTGGGGGCCCTTTGGTTAAAACAGCTTTGAATTCATTTTTCACCCCAAGGTCTCCTTTCCCTCCCTCTCACCTGCCTACCTATTTTCCTGACTCTGTGACTCCTTTTTCTTCCTGCACACAGTTTTTCTAGTTTCCCCCCTTCCCTTCCCATTGTTTCTATCATAACCTGGAGGTGTCCTGTACACATCCCAGTGGTTAGGTTGCCTTGTGCCATGACCTGGCATCCCCAGGTTGAGCAGGCCTTCTAAGAGCTGGTGTTGAACTGTCTGTCTCCTGCCCAATGCCTTGTGCTGGGCCCTCTCAGAAACCTGGGTT
>PVKH010027964.1:0-12924 GCA_004027955.1 Chaetophractus vellerosus
AAGAACATGCAGCAAACGGACACAGAGAGCAGACAGCGAGTGCAAGCGGCAGCGATGGCGGGAATAAATAAATAAAATAAATCTTTAAAAAAAAAAAAAAGAAAGCATCTTTTAACAATTTAACAAGTCGAGGTAGACATTCATAGAAGAAGACACACCACAAAACGGCACCCTGCCATTGCTAGTATTTAAGCTAAGAGGCAAGATGATCACCAGTTAGGGTTATTACAGAAAGAATTCTTACAATAAGTAGGAAGTTGAATGGCTTAAAGCTCAGGGTCCTTTGCACAGCAAAGATTCTATGGTTTTCTCTCAAAAGAAAAGAAAATGATCATAAATGGAAGGTGAAAACACAATGATCAATTAATGGAAATAATTTCTACTACCACGTTCACTAAGAATTAGACCCTACAAAGAAATATAATTTATCATAGACCTTTATATCAATTCAAATGGACACATTAAAAAGTGGTCTTCCATCTAAATAAAAAGAGTACATCAGCTATAAAAAGAATCACGTTAGGAAAAGGAGGTTATTTTTGGGAGGTGGACTCCAATTACATAAAACAAGGAAAGGACATCCACTGCTAAATAAAATGAGTTGGAATCTTTCCTTGTGTTACTACAGGAAATCGGCATGGTGCTGCTTGAAAGAGGAAAAAAGTCTATATATAAAACAGAAAGAGAGAGGGATGTGTCAAAAAAAAAAAAAAGAAACACACTAAAATGCAGTTAAGGGCACAGACGTGTGATTTATTTGCATTGGACTGCTTCATAAAATAGTTTCACAAACAACTTTACAAAACAGCCACCTGTTAAGCTGTTATTTTGGCCTATCTATTTTCAATGACAATCTTGACACCCAAGCAAGGGACATACCACCATAGCAACATAAACATCAGGGTGTTGGAGAATAAAATTTAAAGTAGCAATTTATAGCCCCTGCAGGGCTGGAAATAATCTATCCCTTAAGCACTTGTTACTATGACATAATATTCCTATTTGATAAACTCAGATCCCATGGATACCTCAGGATTTCCCACAGGGCCATTTAGAAAGCAGAGACCCCAAAATGCCTATTCTATTAGCTGAGGGAAGTGGATGTGGCTCAAGCAATTGAGCTCCCACCCACCACATGGGAGGTCCCATGTTCGGTTCCCCGTGCCTCCTAAAGAGAAGACGAGCACACAGTGAATGGATGCAGAGAGCAGACAGTGAGCACAAACAATGAGGGGAAGGGGATAAATAAATAAAATAAATAAATCTTTTTTTGAAAATACAGATTTTAAAAGTATGAGACAATATTATTCCTGCACAGCTCAGGGAATGCATGGTTCTTGGAGATGTTTCTGCAGGATCCACAGAAGAGGAATTATAATTGTGACTTCCATTTGCCAAATTGGCTCCATATCTCATGTGATCCTTGCATCTGACCCTGATTCAGGCAAGAAAAGGCACAGTTGACAGTTGAGGAAGCTGAGGCACTAGATCAATTCATGGATATCACACAGCAAGGACTCTGCTAGGTCTTCTAACTCTGTGCCCACAGCCCTCCACTCTACTATATCATCAATTTAGGGAAATTTATAGAAATTTAGGTACTTTGGCTCAGGCAGATAAAATGCAAAGATGTTTGATTAAATGAAAGGATAGAGGAAAATTAAAGAAAAAAAGTTTGAAAGTGATCCTGCTTCTTTTCAGGGATAAAACTTCCTGTTGGAAGGAGAGCAATTACCTGGACTAAATTGTGACTATTGAAAGGTGTGGCTGATGTGCAGTCCAAAAAGATCCAACAAAAGCAGAAAGAAGGTGGTCATCCTGCTTGAAGATGAAACACACCCAAAAGGCATGGACTGGGGTGGCATGGGGTGGTCACAAAACCCTGCCATCTGCATCAGGGCCAGAAGGTTCTACCCCCAGACTGTTGTTTTGAGGGACTCCCAACTGAGCCCAGCAGTCAGCAACACAGGCCTGGACTCCAGCCCGAACCACAAGCCATTAGCACTGGCCATCACTTCCCGAGCTCTATCATTTTACTTTGCTATTAGCTTTGTTCAAAAAAAAAGAGGCCTACAAGGCCCTTGGGGCAGTTCCTTCTCAAGGCCACAGGAAGAGCTTGTGTGAAGACAAGGACAACTCACTGAGTATAACCATTTTGCAGATGAAAACGAGATGAATCTGTGATGAAGCTTTTGTGGTGCCAGGCACTTGGCTGCTTTTGATCTAAGTAACAGTACTGAAGCCCTTCTTTAAAAATAAGGTGGTTTCTGGCTAGCGGACATAACCAAAATTTAAAAAAAGGAAAAAAGAAAAAGAAATAGCTGCGTGAGAAGCATGGGCAAAAACTCAGTAAATAATGGCTAATTTTAAATATACTTGACCCTTTCAGGAGTGTTTTTCTTGAAAAGGCTTAAGAGGATTATTCCATTTGGACAACTAATAGCCCAATTACTACTTAAAAACAACAACAACAACCAAGCTCCTTTTCAGCCAGATCTTGGCAAGAAAACTTCTCTAAGTACACCCATATCTGAGGCACCACAAGGCATACTGTTGAAAAACATAATAACACTCAGTTCCGTCCAAGCTTCCGTCAAACACAATACAGAACAGGTGAACAACTGAATGCTGAATATAAAGATTTTTCATTTTGGACATGCTGCCTCTTTATAAACAGCAAAAGCATAACATCAAAAAAATCAGCATTAGATATCACCTCCAATATGGTGTGGGTCTCCACCTTATACCATACACTCTGTACCCTGATGACAAAATGCAATTCTAAATACCAAACTCTTTGCACCTGGGGGGAAGGGAAATTATATAACCACATTTCATATCTTTAAAGCTGTCTCACTGAGCAAAAGAATTGCCTATTTTCACAGCACCTTTTAACTATTTAGAAAATCACATTTATCTACTGCATCACTTTTATGGAAGCTAAAATAGCCCAAAATGATGATAGATGAGACGTAAGGTCCACATGAGTCTTTTTATAGTCATCATCATCATTATTATTTTAGATCAGGGCAAACCCAACAAAATGTTCCTGATACAGACCGTGTCACATCATGAGGCACTAACAGCGAACTGACACATTTCAGCAGACAGATACATGGGTTTGAGGCAGGTTAGTACAGGGAAATGAGGAAAAGACGAGCCACAACATGGCCGTCAGACAACATGGCCAACAGACAACATGGCCGTGAGACCCTGCTGAGACACTGACCCTGCCCTTGAGGTCTCAGTTAACTCTTTCAGGGACCTCCCCTTGGTCCGGAAATTCCAAACAGGCCTCACCATTGGCCCCCACCATTGGTGGAGTAGCCAATAACAGCTGGGGCCCCTCCCCTTAGCATGAGCAAGGGGAAGAATAATTAATAGTTTAAAAGGTGACCACACAAGGCAGAGCCTGCTCTCTCTGCCTAGAGAAGCCCACACCAAATCCCAGGGCATATTTCTGTCCTACTCTCCCAGCTCTCAGCAAGCTCTGTTCTTTGCCCCCATTTCCCAATAAATTCTTCTTATTGGCCTAACTAACCTGGCATGTTCTTAAATTCTTTTATGCAACATAGCCAAGAACCTAGAGGAATCCAACACTTTCCCAGCTTCTCTCTAGTGATAACCCCCGTCTTCAGAATTTCCTGCCCATAGAAGCGGAAGATCACAGGCTCCCTTCTTCTCAAACATCCATCCAATGTTGTTTTTCTGTTTTGTTTAATGGCCAATCACCAACTTACCAACACTGTTTTTTTCTGTGCTTTAATATTGCAGACCTAGAATATTTTGGCTACATTGAGAGTGATACCTGCAGGTTGTCCCAGATACTTCTTAAGACTGGAATGGAAACTCAGAAGACCAACATTTTTCTAGATCCTATTACCTTCATGGAGAGAGCATGTTAACATACTGTTCCTTCTGAGTGGCAGGACCATCATACTACAAAGTCTAATGAAATTCAGGTCATTGTCTAGTGAGTTGGAAGATATCTGTAGATTTCACTAAGAGAATCTATGAGAATGAAAATGATGCTTAGTGAATTTATTAATAAGCCATAATACTGCCTATGTTATTTTTTCCTCTCAAGTTAAACATTTATCAACTCTTAAAAATTTAAGATAACATTTTAACTGTACTTCCTGGTACAGGAAGAATGCATTATCATTAATCGAATATTATGTCTTCTACTTTAATAGAAGAACCCTTATGGGTACCAATCCTGTTTGCTGGATACATTTCTAAAATGCATTGGTACTTTTTCCTGCCTTAGTAATTATTCTGAACAAAAGTGCACTTTTTCTGATAAATGACGAAAAAGTTGTGCTCCTGGATTAAAACTGTCAAGTACTTTAGCTGTTGCTGCAAAGGTGTAGGAGGCATTACTGAGTCACTAATGCCACCCAAAGTATGGTTATGGGCTCATCTCATTGTCATTTTCCTCCTTCTGAAGATGGCAGAATTCAGAAAAAAATTCCTATTTAGGTTCCATTAATTTCAAGTTTTACTGAGTTTTACTTGGGAAATGCGGTATGAGTTGTGATGATAAAGATGATAAAGATATAACAGATGCTTTTTAAAAACTGACCAGAGGGGCTGGCTAGATAGCTCAGTGGATAAAGAGCGCGCTGGTATACCACATGGGAGGCCCCGGGTTCGGTTCCCGGGGACCTCTCTGAGCGGGCAGATGGCCTTGAGAAAGGCAAGCGGCCGTGGGCAAGGCAAAGTCACCCGTGAAACACAGAGCTGTCCCCTGCAAAGCACGGAAGCCGGGCAGTCCGCAAAACATGGAGCGGAGCCGCCCGTGAAAATGGAATGGAGCCACCCACAAACGGAGCAAGCCGCCACTGCGGAGGGCTGACTCGGCACGTCGCCACAAAGACAGGGGGAGACAAGAAGCAGACATAGAAAAACACAGAAGAATGGAAACACAGCAAGAGCAAGCAGAAGGGGGGGGGGTATGTAACCAAAAAAAAAAAAAAAAAAAAAAAAACCTGACCAGAACGGACACATTCAATTAAGTGTGGGTTCCCTCCAAAGAGTTCATTTTAGGTGAGGACATGTTTATTTCAATAGTGCCAACATAGAGTGATACATCTCAGCATCTCCTTTGTGGAACCTAAGGAAGTTTTGTTTCCCCACTGTTTTTAACATTCTTGGTAATGATAAATGTCTTTTAAGGATAATTTTGAATTTGGGAAATAATAATTTTACAAAGTTAAACATTTATTTTAGTCCACATAGAATGTGACTATAAAGAAACAATATTAATTGTATCTGTGCTCTGTAAACTGGCTCTGGAAGCTGTTCTACTAAAGGTGAGCTGGAAGTTTCTGAGAAGCAGCAAGTTCATTTGTAAGGATATATAAATAGCATCGAATAGTTGATCATTTTTAAATACCTTCCAATGTGCTTACCTCCATGGGAAGAGTTTTAAAGGTTTTAGCTAACTGTGCCAAAGACATGGTACTGTTTGTCTGTTTCCATAGTTATTTTCAGATACTAATTTTGAGAAACTCCCAGGTGTTCATCAGCTAACATGTCTGACAGTGTCTATAAAAGCCAAAGGTTTCTAATGCCATTAAAAGGAATAATTTCCAAAAATGAAGGGGTGGTTCTCTTTTTAGAGCATGAACAAAAGTTATCCGCAAAGAGAAATATGATTCATTTATCAAAGTTAAGCTGAGGAATACCACTTAGTTTAATCCTTAGGTAAAATTTACGGTTTGATGGGAGATAAAACTTATGGACCACTCTCTTCTCTTACTAAAACATAAGCACTGGGGAATAGATGTAGCTCAAGTGATTGAGCGCCTACTTCCCACGTGGAGGTCCCAGGTTCAATCCCCAGTGCCTCCTAAACACAAAAGCAAACAACAAGCAAACAAATGAAACAACCAACTCAGGGGAATGGTTGCAGCTCAGTGGTTGAGTACCAGCTCCCTATGTAAGAGGTCCCAGGTTCAATCCCTGGCCCCTCAAAAACCAACCAACCAACAAACAAACAAAAACAAAAAAACACATAAGCATTACCTTCCCCCCAATTATTTCCTTTGACAATCTTGGCAATTTATTTAATATCTAGGAAATTGGGCTTAATAGTGACAGAACTAGATCATCTCTGATATTCCTTCCAGCTTTAGAATTGTAGGGAAGGCAGACCTGGGTAGGGCACAGAGCATGAGCTGTGGAGTCTGACCAGCCTGGAAGTGAATCTAGGTGTAGCATTGACCAGCCACGTGCCCTCTGCAAGTGCCCATAATCCATGTCTGTAAAATGGAGACAATAATACATCTAACCCCTGGGAGAACAAAGTGAAACAAGGCATTCAATGAATGTTATTTCTCTCTTCCCCTCCATTTCATGGAAAATGTGACCACTATCAATCCAAGCATATAAAAGAGAAACCTAATTTTAAAACATGTAGTTTCTAAACAGACTGTTTCATGGAATGTACTTGTGAGGCATATGGTGCTATTTTATTATGTATATAATGACATTACTGCAAGGCCACACTTAGCCAAGACCTTGTGATAGAGAAAATTGCCCAGCTCTTAATTGTCATGATCAAGAAAGCCTGGGCAAGTAACTTTCACAATGTATGCAAGACACAAAGCCAGAGGTGACCCAGAGAAGCAGAATGAAAAGTGCAACCATCAGCTTTCTAAGTACTCTTCAGTCCTACACAATACTTTTCAGGAAGTATGGATACAATACTCATTAACATTATCACTGTCTCAATAAACTATCTACATAAGTTGAAAGTATTTTTGCCGGGCAGTTGAGAAAGAAATGAAAGCTTGCCATTTTAAGAATAAATAAATAAACCCTGCTACAATAAATAAAAATACTGGAGAGCTTTTGGGAAACACAAACAATACAGCCAATAAGAACCAGTACACTTGAAGGTTTAAACAACTTAGTTATGTTAACATCCAAATTGATGGCACCTTCTCATTCCTCAAATGATAAATTTTCTTCTAGATAAATATACAGATTATTTGTGGTGTAAAAAATACACAAACGAGTGCTCATACAACCTGATTGTCTCTAAGATACAATTCTAAACACCTGGATCTGGCCTTAACACAGCAAATATAATCAGACCTGAACATGGTATATCTGTGTACAGATACACACACAGACACACGTGTATATGCTTATATACATATGTGTGTATAGATGACATGGGGTGGGGAAGCAGTCTTTGAAGATGAGCTCCTTAGATTAGGTGTTTAAACATTATTATAAGTTGTCATCAAATTACCCTTGTTTGGCTAATCTTCTATAAGTGATTCAGTCTTGGACAGAAAAAACACCCTAAAGATTGTCAGCTATAATGCTAAAGGAATTAAAGGATAATGATGTTTTTTTCTTTGCTCAGGAACAATTAGGAATTCTAGAAGGTCGTGTTTCATCCAAACTTAAAAGGAATAAAAAAGAAAGATAAAAGAAGTGAAGAGTCATTAGATAAATTTCATCAAGATCTTAGGTTGGCTGCTTATTTAGATAGATGAGTCGACTTCCACTAAAGGCCAAAAAGGAGTTTTAAGAGTGAGCCCCTTTTGTCAGTCTGGGAAATGAAAAAATGACTCACTGTAATACTTGATGTCAAAATCTCGGTGAGCTCTGACTTTGGTGTTTCTAAGTCAACAAACAGCATTGTATAATGCTGCTTAGGCAGTCAACCAGGAAGGGGTGGCCAACCTTAGACTCCATCCTCTGTCCCAGGATAAAGCCAGTGGCCCAGTGGCCTCCGCGATGCCTGATATTCTAAGAGACTTCTTTTTTAGCCACCTGCTGCCCTGGGAGATTTGCCCAGCCTTACCTGGTGTGATTTTGCCACCCTAGACAAATATTATTAAGACACAGTTTAAATAGCCAATGAGCCACCTTTAGAATGAAATCCATAAGGCAAAGTCTGAAGGACATCTGCCAGAGATATCTATAAGGCAAAGGATTCACCTACCAGGTAGAATTTCTTCTCCAGAATGTGCCTTCTATGATTCATTCTGCTAGTGCGTTATTTCCCATTCAATGCTCACAGAAAGCAAAGAAACATACCTGGTGCCAAAGCCAGATGAGCCACAAGGTGCTGTCCTGCCACTGATGGTGGCAACCAGCCTCCGTCTCCCTAGGGGACTCCTGAGGTTTGTGAAGTCTGCCAAAGATGTTCCCCAGTATTCTGTGGCCTTGCTGCTGGCTACAGGGCAGCAATTCAAGCTATGATCACCTTTTTACCCCTAAGTATCATCTTCTGATCTAATCTGCAGTCTTTGTGGTCCAAATCTGGCAGAGGTTTTTCCACACTGCTGCAGAAGAGAACAACCTCCTTTGGAAAGCTCTCTAAATTCAGGATAACCAGAGCCATCTCTGTGAGGACAGGGACCATAACTTTTCAATTTACTCATAATCCAAATTCAGCACTTTCTGTGAATGACTCTTTCTCTAAACATAGACATCTGTTCTGCTGAAACAGTTCCACAAGCACCTGTTTTTTTAAAAAGAAAAAACAACTTTATTGAGATATATGTTAGGTACCATAGAGTTCACCCATCAAAAGTGTACAATTCAATGGTTTTTAGTATATTTGCAGAATTGTACGATCACCATGATCCAATTTTAGATCATTTTCACTCTATTTTTAAATGGCAATGAAACTTCTCCAATGCTCTTTGGACTGTAAGCTCTAGGAGGGCAGGGGTCACACCTCCCTTATTTGCTGCTCCATCCCTAGCACCCAACTTAGTCCCGGTACATAGAAGGAATACAATAAATATTTGTGAAATGAGTGCCTTCATATTGTCCTGAGTCCCAACCTGGACCTTCCCTATCCTCCAGTTCTCTAGCTTTAAGAAATAACTACTTCTCCTCTTTTCCAATGGTTACGTTCAACCCAGCCAATCTCCCTGTGGTAGGCAAAATCCTAAAAACAGAGCCTAAGATTCCCTCCCCATGGTATGGACACCTTGTATAATCCCTGCACCTTGAATGTGGGTGTGCCTTACCTAATCAGGGAATTTTAAAAAAAGGGGGGGGGGTCTAGCAGTCAAAGAAGTCAGAGTGATTCGAAGCTGCAGCAGATGCTCTCCTGTTGGCTTTAAGGCGCAAACTGACATGCTGTGGAAAGAGCCACATGACAGGAAATGGCAGGCAGGCTCTAAGAGTTGGCCCACAGCTGATAGAGCAAGGAAGCAGGGACCTTAAATCCTAGACCGCAAAGAACTGAATTCTGCCAACAACATGAGCTTAAGAGAAGACACCAAGCCCCAGAAAGGAATGCAGCTCAGCCAATACCTTGATTTCAGCCTCCAGAGACCCTGAGCAGAGAATCCAGACACACCATGCTTAGACATACGGCCTACAGAAACAGTGAGATAAAATAAATACACTCCTCCAAGGGTTAGGAGGAAAGCAATGATTACATTAACTCGCAGGAATGAATGACAATGCCTCAAACCTCTCAGGGGGATTGCTGAGGAATTTTTAATCAAGGATGTTTTTAATATAAAAGAATCTCTAATTTGTAAATTTTCAGGCAGTGAAAAAATTTAAACAGTGTGAAGGAAGACATTTAGGGTCAGCTTTCCTAAAAGGTTCCTGTATTTCTCAGCTTCTTCCCATTCGTTCATTCAGCAAATATTTACTATGTGCCAAACCCTGGTTTAGCAAGAAAGCTGCACTGTCCCATGTGGCAGCCACGAGTCACATGTGGCTACTGAGCACTGACAGGTACCTAGTGTGGACTGAGATGTGCTGTAAGTGGAAAACATGCCCTGGATACACAGTGGATTTCAAAGACTTAGTGTGAAAAATAATAAGCTAAAAGATCTCATTAGCATTTTCGTATGTGGATTACATGTTGAAAAGATAATGACAGCGATGGATGACACTCAAGTAAACAAATCAATAATATAAGTACCAGTTATAATAAATGCTATAAAGGAAATAGATTCAGGGATATAGAATAATAGGAGAAAACTATTTGATGAAGTGGCATTTCCACTTACAAACGTGTGAGTTTGCTTCCAGTTTTAACACATGTCAACAGCAGAGGCTGAGAATGAGAAGGGCTGATAAAGTGGATGGCTGTTTGCAGGTTCAGGGCAATGGGACATGCCCACTGGGTCCCATGTAAATGACGCCCCCTAGAAGTGTGCACCCCTGAGGCCCTGTTTGTTTGCATTAATTGTGAGTTTTGTAAGTTGGAGGTTGTATACTATGAAAAATAAAGCTTCCAAGATAATTTTCACAAAACAACTTCACATTTTCCAAATACAATTTGCTTTTTACATTTTAATATTTATAACACACATCTACCACGTAACCTACAAAACATCTCCAGTTGGAAACACCAGGAAATTCCTGATTTTCAGCACCAGACAGGAGGGCAGGCAGCTGGATGTCTACAATCTGAAATTCTCCTTTTCCTCTCCCAGTGGACTGAATTTGCTAAAGATATATAAAACTTTCCTGGCTTCCTGATACAAGCCAGCAGCTCTTTTCTATAGTTTTGGCTTTTTTTCTCTGAAGAGTGACAGAAGCATTAGCTAGTTTTCAGAGAAGTTTCCAGAGAACTGCTTAACCATCCAGACCTCCAACCAACAGAAAACAGGCGGAAGCCCACGCAGGCCAGCCAGGGCACCGGTGATGTCACTCAGGCGGCTAACGCAATGAACCTAGACTTATACTTACTTTTCCAGTAATTACTGCCCCTGAAAAATAACACATTCACTGCCTGTCACTGTGAATAACTATTATATTAAAAATAATAATAATAATAACTTTGAGAACAACCTCTTACACGTACACACTTCCCTAATTGACACTCTGACATAAAGGGGTGAGAGGGATAAAAAGATGGAGTGTTGAAATTATATTAATTTTTTAAAAACTGTTTACAAAGAATAGAGCACTCCATTCACCTGAAATGAAGATTACTTTCTAAAATGAAGATTACTTCCTTTTTTTGGAATATCAATAACATTCAATCAGATTTAGGGTTTCTAAGTTGACTTATAGGAGCCCCAGGGACTTGCTCCCAGTCTTCCTAATGAAAAGCAAAAGCTATTTACTACCCACTTTTAACTAGGATTTTATTAACAACAGTATGCTTTTTTTTTCACGGCCCAGAATCTGAAACATTCACACCCAAGTCACAGGGAAAATGCTGCGTCCTTCATACACAAAGTCAATTTCACTGACCCGCCAGGAGGACAGCATCTGTTCCTTGTTGTCTGTTCCATTAGTGGTGAAAGGCTTGCACTTATCCATTAACCTGCCCTCCCTTCCCTGGTGCCCCTCACAACCAAGAAGAGAGCTTTGCAAATGGCTGGGCAGCATGAGGGACACTGTCCCTTGGCTGTGGAAAAGCAAGGAAAGGTATCTGGATGGCCCAGAAATCAAACTCATGACCCTGGCCTTGGTCCCGCTCAAAAAAATAAAAAAAAATTTTAAATTAAAGTAGTGCTCACTCTTGAAAAACATTTTCAAAATTATGTTTAGGAGAAATCCTGGGGAAGGCCTATGAAATTAATCTGGGGAGGCTTTATCCTTTTTATTCAGGGGAATATCACTTTGTACAAGAAAATGCAAAGTTGATGGCTAACATCAAACTTAAAATCTCTTTCCTTAAAGAATTTCTGCCCCGATACATGTCATGGAAATCATTTAAAACATAAAACAAGGAGTATTGTTTGGCATTTTGTCATCTCCATTCATGTTATTCCAGATGCAGCACCACCCGGATGGCAAATATGTGGCAAATATGTTCTCAGAAATGTGAAAACTCTCCAAGGATCTTAAGGGAGGGGACCTGAATAAAGTGCGAAGAACAAAATAATATTCTGTAGGGTTTTTTTATTATTTTTTTTTTTTACATATCCCGCCCCCCCTTCTGCTTGTTCTTGCTGTGCTCATTTTTGCGTTCCTCCGTGTCTGCTTTGTCTCCCCTCTTTGCGGCGACCTGCTGAGTCAGCTCACCGGTGAGCGGCGGCCTTGCCCCCTCGCAGGCGGCTTGCCCTGCTGGCGGGCGACTCTGCTCTGCTC
This sequence comes from Chaetophractus vellerosus, assembly GCA_004027955.1. Lineage (NCBI taxonomy): Eukaryota > Metazoa > Chordata > Mammalia > Cingulata > Chlamyphoridae > Chaetophractus > Chaetophractus vellerosus. The sequence continues at coordinate 12,046 of PVKH010027964.1, forward strand.
GCGGGCGGCTCCGTTCTGCTCGTGGGCGACTTGCCTTGCCCGTGGCGGCTTTGCCCTGCCCGTGGCGGCTTTTTGCCCTGCCCACGGCGGCTCTGCCCCACCCACGGCAGCTTGCCCCCTCAAGGCCATCTGCCCCACTCGGAGAGGCCCCCAGGAACCGAACCCAGGGCCTCCCATGTGGTGTGCCGGTGCCCTATCCACTGGGCTATAGCCGGTCCCATATTCTGTGTGAAAAAGTTGATTTTCGGAGGAGATGTGGCTCAAGCGGTTGAGCGCCTGCTTCCCACATGGGAGGTCCCAGGTTCAATCTCCAAGTACCTCAAAAACAAAACAAAACAAAAAAAAAAGGTTGTTTTTCTTTTCTTTCTCTTTCTTTTTTTCTTGGCAAGGAGAGGGCTAGGAGCGGTGTTTCTATTTTTCTTCATTTTACACCAAACTCCTAAACACCACAAATAAATCCCAAAAAGCACACACTTTAATGCTAATACAAGCAGAACAGAAACTGTTAAACAGGAAAGAAAGCAATGAAAACTAAAGGGTTTCTGCCTTACATAAGATTAAGATGGGCTTGGAGCTTTCAAGATGCTTATCTTGAGAAGGGGATGTGGTTCAAGAGATTGGGCTCCATATAGGAAGGCCAGGGTTCGATTCCTGGGGCCTCCTGATGAAGGCAAGCTGGCCCTCGCGGAGAGCTGGTGCAGCAAGATGTTGCAACAAAAAGAGACAGAGGAGAGACAATAAGAGACACAACAGACCAGGTAACTGAGGTGGCGCAATAGATTAAGCACCTCCCTCCCAACTCTGGAAGGTCCCAGGATAGGTTCCCCTTCCTTCCTAAAGGCAAGAAAAACATACAGCAAATGGACACAGAGCAGACAG
>PVKH010027965.1:0-12924 GCA_004027955.1 Chaetophractus vellerosus
GTTACAAGTAGGCAAAAATAGTTTAATTAAGTAAGCTTAAAATATTAAAATATATTTAGAAAATCTGCGTGTGTATATGTAAATAAAACTCTGACAGTAGAATAAGTGTAAACAATAAATTTAAGAGAAAGTATTCTAGAAAGCATTCTAGTTTACAAGTTTCATGTATCTGCTTCTGCTATGTTGTCTCAACTCTACTTTGGTACATTACTATAGTTGGAAGAATTTTAAGTTCTTAATAGTATTTATGCATCTGTTTTTGAGGAAATGTATCCTTTCCTTTTCCAGATATAATACATATAAAATATCCCATCTGGGCTGAAAGCCAGGGAGACACCATGCTTAAGTAATAAGTCCAATTATCTTGCTAATAAACGGCAACTCGAAATTGAACTCCTGTTGGCAGATGTATAGGATACTTAAACACTAAAGTGGGATTAATTAAACTCTAAAAGCAGTTACATTATAAACAGATATTATAATAAATCATTATACAAATATTAAGTAGAGCAATTATCTCATTTTCTTCTCTTTTAAGCTAATGAAGCTTATGTTTTGAACTATTTAGCCTGAGACAAGATTTTCAGAAATAGTGGAGAGCTTACCTGCAAGGATCTTCTGAGATACAAATGTCAGATTCCAAACTGATAAAAGGTGAATGTGGTTTTAAAAATTTCACTCCCAGAGTAATGTGATATTCTCAAACATGGTGTAGGTTTTAGTTAAATATTGATGCTATAATGCATCAAGCAAAGTTTTCATAATGGGTGGATGTTTAGTGGATGGCAATTGAGATGGGTTAGATCAAGCACATTTAAGAGTGAACTCTTGATCAATGTAATGTATTTATTTAAAAGGTATTATTTCTAGTTTCTTTTCTAATTATTTCAAAGCAAATCTTTATACAAGTGCACACTTTATATGAAAAAATATATTTTTCTTATAAACTACAACCTATTTTGTTTTAGGTCATTCTTAGGTATTGTCTGAGATTGTTGTATTCAAAGTGGAGTTTTAATTTCTTGGAAAAAATGATATAAGGAACCTGAGTCTACAATCTTCTTTACTCAGTGATATATAATGAAATATGATGGATAAAGTAGCCCCTCTACCTCCCCATTACAAATAAGTATACATATAAACAAATACAAAGAATGGCAGCAATCAAGCAAGGGGGAAGGGCACAGCCCTAGAATCAAAAATCACACAAAAAAAGGTGACCAAGAAAATAAAGGAAATTTTGGGGTAGCCAAATGCTATATTTAGTCATCATATTATTCTTCCATCTGTATTGACGAGTTGACAAAATCCTGAAAATTCTAATAGCCCTAAATCTCATGAAAGGGAAGCATTTATTTTCATCTATTTTACTATAAAGAAAGGACATGGGTAATAAAAGTGCTGGTGGGGAAAGAAGTATGAAAATTGACACAAATAAGTGAATGTTTACGATAAAGGCATAAATCTTAACATATCCACAGCTTTGGTGGGGGCGCGGTGAGGATTCCTCTCCCAAGAACAGAATTACGTTCAGTCAGAGCAAATCTTGTCAGAAAGTATCTAAGTCGTTAGAAGAGAAAATAGAGATCTTTTCTTCCTACAAAGAATGTCCAGGGAGCCAGCTAAACTTTCTATCCCCTACCTATCCTATATCCAATAGAAGAGTGAATCCACTGCAATAACCATTCCTAAAAGGATAATTCAGAAAGTACAAATAAGTGCCAGATAAATTATGAATGTGGTCAACCAAATTAATCTCTGCTATATAAAAAGAGGTAGAAAACCTGGACAAAACTACTTATGTTAAACAAGAAAAAATGAAATATCATGGAATCTAAGCAAACATATGACAGGAGGGAAATAAAAACAAGGCATAGTATGCCAATGACATATAAAGATTCTAGTTGGACATAAAACATAATCTAAGGAATATAAGACATTCCTGTAAATGATTTACTCTAGGGTAGAACTTAAATAGGACATATGTTCAGTAAAATGATATTCAAAGATGAGGTCACATAAAAATTGCCAGCAAGGAAGTTATTATGTTCTTTTTAAGGAGCTCAGATATATTATTTTAGCCTCACAATGGCCCTATAAGGTATGTTTTATCACTATTTGCATATGAGGTAACTTAGTCAGAAAAAACTTTAGCATGAGACACAAACTCTGACAATGAGTAAGTGGTGGAGCTATAATTTAAACTTATTCAGCTTGGCCCTGAAGTCTGCTTTTTAAAATTTTGTTTATTTATTTATTTATTTTTAGGCACTGAGGACCAGGGATTGAACCTGGGACCTCATATGTAGGAAGCCAGCTCTCAACCACTGAGCCATATCGACTTCCCTGAGTTAGTTTTTTCACTTGTTTTGCTCAATGTTTGCTTTTTGTTTTTTTCAGGAGGTACCAGGAACCCAAACTGAGACCTCCCATGTGGGAGGCAGGCACTCAACCACTTGAGCCACATCCATTCCCATGGGGTCTGCTTTTCATTGCTGTGTCATCATGCCCATTAACACAAAATTTCATGAAAAGGACATATTGTAGATATAAGAGAAAACAAACAAAAAAGATGAGTAATAAGAACTAATGCACATAGCTCATATGGTAAGTGAAACTGAATGGTAAAAGGTAATGATTAAAACAAATAATATAATTGAAATAGTTTCATTTATTCTATTCCTACATACCACACTTCAGCCAAAGTTTAGTGACTTAAGACATCAACACTTTACTGCTTACAACTCTGTGGAATAGTAGTTCAGGGAAGACACAGTGGATATGGTGCCTCTCTGCTCTGCATCATATCAGAAGGGAAATATAGGGGAAGGAGGACCCAAGGTGGCCTCATATATGTGTGTTGGACCTTGATAGCTTCTGTTTTAGTCAGCCAAAATGGTGCTGATGCAAAATACCAGAAATCTATTGGGTTTTATAAAGGGTATTTATTTGGGGTAGAAGCTTACAGTTACCAGGCCATAAAGCATAAGTTACTTCCCTTTACCAAAGTCCATTGCCAAGTGTTGGGGCAAGATGGCTGCCAACATCTGCCAAGAGTTCAGACTTCTTGGGTTCCTTTCTTCCCGGGGGCTCTGTTTCTCTCTGGGCTCAGCTGCTGTGCTCTCTCCACAAGGCCAGCTGTAGACTATTAGTCAAACAGCTCTGTCTCTCTCCCCATGGCTTCTGCCATGTCTAAGGAGCCATCTCTATTCCTCGGTCCTCTTCTCCTGTGTGTTTACTTCCTGAGCTCCAGCTCAAAAAATCTATCCTCCCTGCTCTGTGGTGCAATTTTTCTGTGAGTCCCTGGCCACCAAGGAGCGGGGCCTCAATGTCCTACTGACATGGCCCAATCAAAGCTGTAATCATTACTTAATCAAGTAAATGTCTGAATCCAATATAATCTAATATGCCCAGAGGAAAAGACCAGTTCACAAACATAATCCAATGTCTATATTTGGAATTCATAAATAATGCCAAAACTGCTACAGCTTCTCTGCGGCCTCTTTCTATTGTCATGGTATCTCATAATTAAGTAATTTAGTCTGAACTTCTTTTAGTTGTGACTAGATTACAGGCTGAGTCTCCAAATAGAATGTTCTCACAGATAAACACACAGTGCATAGTTCAGATCCAGGAGGAGAGAAAATAGACTCCTCCTCTTGATGGAAACAGTAGCAACGAACCTGTGTAGAAGGGCAAGTGGGGTGGGAGAGACTGTTGTGGATATCTTTGAAACAACCCTGCAAATAAAGAGTATTCTAAGATCAAATAGTTAATGGCAAGCACTTAATAAATGTTAGCTATAATTTTTCAGTTAACCACTTTACATTTATTAATTCATTTAATCCTCACAATAACCCTAATAAGATGATACTACTCTAATATCCATTTCTGTTTTGCAAATGAAGGAATTGATGTAGGCAGTCCTTTATTTAATCTCTAAAAAGCATGCAGCCAGTAGGTGGTGGTACAAGAAGTCAGACTCCCATTTTCTGACTCCAAAGTCTCTGCTCTTAACTTGTCTCACTGCTGCCTCATATAAGGCATTCTTTCTGAAATTCAGAAAGATCTGAATCTGCATATTGAAAAGGCAACCCAATTCCAGGAATGATTCAACTTTGCAATGACTGAGACACATCTTAATAAAATTATTCAGTTTCAAGGTTAAGGAAAGAGTTATTTAGCTATCTAAGCAGCAAATGCAACCCCCCATAAGGAAAAATGTGAGGATGGCCTATGAAATCTTCAAAGCTGTATTTAGCACCAGAAGATAATACAGTAATTCACTGAGGGTCTGGGCAAGAGAAAGTACAGTACAAGGATTTTAGCCATTGATGTCTTCTTTTTTTTTAAAATTTTTTTTAAAGATTTATTTTATTTTATTACATATCTCCCCTCCCCCCCACTGCGGCGACGCGCCGAGGCCGGTCACTGCGCAGGTGCGGCTTTCCCCGCTTGTGGGCGGCTTCTGCTTCCATTCACGGCCGGCTCTGCTTCAGTTCGTGGGTGGCTGGCTGTGCTCCATTTGCGGGCGACTTGCCCTGCCCGTGGCGGCTTTGCCCTGTCCATGGCAGCTTTTTGCCCTGCCCACGGCGGCTCTGGCCCACCCATGGTGGCTTGCCCTTCTCAAGGCAGTCTGCCCGCTAGGAGAGGTCCCCAGGAACCGAACCCGGGGCCTCCCATGTGGTATACCGGCGACCTATCCACTGGGCTATATGGCTGGCCCCATTGATGTCTTCTAATACATGGTTACAAATAGAAATTATCAAACCTCAGGGAATATTGGAAAGGCCATACCCATGAGATTTTCTAGAGGAAAAGCAGGTATAAAGATACTAATCAAAATGGACTTCTAGAAATGAAGTATTTGAAGTTTTTGTGTTCAAATGAAAGACTAAATATGAACATAAAATCTAGAGAAATATAACTTTCAGAATAAATTTTTGGAGACTTTTGTAAGAATTAAGTAAAAACTATGAACTTTGACTGTGAAAAATAAAGTCGCAGTTGGTAATAAAAGAGGAAGTCTGTTACACTTTGGTTACAGGGATCTCTACAAGCTAGTATGCTAACACAGATTGTGTTTGTTGTTTGTTTTTCAGTTGTTGTGGCAAATATTACTTTACTATGGAAAAATTGTCACCTAGTAATGTCACAGAAATGCAGAAGTGACTTGTGAAAGAGAAATAAGAATTCTGTTACCTTTTGCAAGTTTCTCTATTAGGCTTTATTTACATTAGTCCATCTAATTTTCACAATAGTCCTACAAGGCAAGAGTTAATAATATTCCCATTAGTTATATAATGTAATTATTTTTAATAAAATGCTATACTTTTTGTCCTGATTCAAGTTTTTTCTAATAATCTGAGTATTTAAAATTCAAATAGCTTATAATATCCCCCCAAATTTTCTTATATCTTAAAATTTGTGTGGTTTTATTTTATACTTTAAAAATGTTAATCCATTTGAATTCCACAAGTTTTTAAGGTACAGGAAAGAATTGAGAAGTGTGGGTGTACGCACAATTATTTTTACCTCATGGCTAATCAATTTTCCATTTACTGTGCATTATATTATGATTTTTTCTTCACATATTTAAAATTTAGCCTAAGTCTTATAAGAGGAAGGTATGCTAACTAATAAATAGATATGTTAATACAAGCATATCTCATGTTATTCTGCTTCACTTTACTATGCATCACAGATATTGTGTTTTTCATAAATTGAAAATTTTGGGCAACCTTGCACCGAGCATGTCTATAGGCACCATTTTTCAAACTATGTGTATTCATTCCGTGTCTGTGTCACATTGTAATTATGGTATGTTTTATTAGACATAATGTTTTATTAGACATAATGCTATTGCATACTTAATATGTAAACCTAACTTTCATATGCGTTTGGAAATCAAAAAATTCATGTGACTCATTTTATTGTGATACTCGCTTTACTGAGGTAGTCTGGAACCAAACCCACAATGTCTCAGTGTTATGCCTGTAGATTGATAGATAGAAGATAGATAGGTAGGTAGGTAGGTAGGTAGGTAAGTAGGTAGGTAGGTAGGTAGGTAGATAGATAGATAGAATGATATATACATAAATACTCATACTATTTCTTTATTTTCTTAGTTCTATGTCTGTGGACCTACATTATCTCATTCTTAATTATTGCAGCTTCATGTTTTCTTTTGTTATTTCATTAAGAGTATTTTATATTCAACATACTTGGCTATTCTTGAATGTCCATTTTTTGAAGTGGACTTTAAATTCAATTTGCTAAATTCATTGAAATTGTGAAAAACTCATGAAATACATAAATAAATTTGGGGAAAGATTACATATTACAATGTTAGTATCCCTAGTTAGTATTATGGTATGTCTGTCAAAAATCAGTTATGGAGGATTTTGGGAAGATGGCCAAATGGGAAGCTCCAAGAATCAGTCCCTCCACCAAAACAACTACTGAACTGGCCAGAACTGTCTGAATTAACTGTTTTGAAACAATGGAGTCTAATAGGAGCATCTAAGGAAAAGCTAGAAGAAGTAGCTGGTTAATTGTGGTAAAAACCAGTAAATTTCTTGCGTCCTGCAGCAACTACCATCCCCAGTCCTCCAGCCCTGTGGCAGGTGGAAGTGCAGACTGCAGCTTGGACTACTGGTATAACTTGGTGGCACCTGGGTGGGACAGGAAGACCTTGTCCTCCAAATTTCGGGGTTTTTGATCTGATCACTCCTTTTGATCAGCTACTTCAGATTGCTGGACGCCAGTTCTAAGGGTGACCATTGTTTGAACACCCCTTAGCCAAAAGTAGCACTGGAATCTTAAAAGAGAGGACCCTTCCTCAAAACTACAGCACACAGTTAGATTGCTGCAATAACTGGGTGAATGCCAAATCAAAAAAACGTTGCTTCAAAATCCATAGGAGAGAACAACCAGCAAGATGACGGCAGAGTAAGGAGCTCCTAGAATCAGCTCCTGCTACAGGGCAGTTAGTAATCACCCAGAGCTATCTAGAGCACTTGTTTGGGGGCTCCAGGAGACCAGAAGTGCATCCTGCTATATCCTTGAAAGAATGGAAGGAGGAAACTGCCCATCTGCAGAGAAGATTCAGAAGTAGAGCACTCCACTCCCCAGAGGCCGGGGCCCATCCCCCACTGGTGGCACAGGCCACATCAGTAACTGTTCTGTGACTGGAATTGGAAGCTCCACTTCCCAAAAACAGGGCAGGAAGAGACGGTTGAGCACAATTTTAGCTATTGATTAGTAAATTTGGTGGGCTAAAGTATAAAACTAAGCACAGTTAAACTTTGAACCTGTCCAAGTCAGAAAGAGGCCAGTAGCTGCCATCTTAACTCCGAGCCTAAAATGAGGAGAAATGGGGCTGACTGAAAGTCAAAGTGCTGGTAGGGACCGGCTTCTTTCCACTCAGATCAGATTGCAGCTCTAGCCTAAGCCCTAGGCCCACCTCAGGCTGGGAGGAAGCTGGGGGGAACCTGCACCAGCCTCTCCAGGAAACTACTGGCCATGCTGTGGAAGCCAGTGATCTTCCTACTTTGGAAGTGCAAGCCACCTGAGGAGCTATTCTGTGGCAGGAAGCTCCATTTCCAAAAAAAAACAGGAGAGGAAGAGACAGTTGGCAACCAATTTCAGCTACTGATTAGTACATTCGGTTGGCTAAAGTCTTACCCGAAGAATAGCTAAACTTTGAGCCTGTCCAAGTCAGAAGGAGGCCCGTAGTCACCATTTTGACTCCACTCCAAGCATGAAGGGAAGCCAGCCTGACTAAAAATCACAGTGATGGTAGACACCGGTTTCTTTCACCCAGATAGCCTGCAGCCCTAGTCTATGCTTCAGCCCCACCTCTAGCAGGGAGGAAACTGGTGGGATCTGCCACAGTCTATCCAGGTAACTGCAGGTACATTTGGCTGGCAAAGACAATAACCAGAAATCTACCAGGGCAACTGTGGTCATCTTGGACCTGCATTGCATAGATTGCTGCCCAAACTTGCAGGTCCATCTGCACCCCAGGCAGGGGAGAAAGGGGCATGAAGCTTCATCAATCTTTCTGGGCAACTATAGTATAGGCCTCCATGAGTTGGATTATTCCACACAGCTGTGGCTCTGTCCCTACCCCTGTCAAAGGAGAAAGTTGGGAGAAGTTTCATTGGTCCTTGGGGCAATGAGGGCAGCTTGAGCCTCCACAGTTTATAGCACCAACTACATCCTTGACTCCTACTACACAAGCAGCAAGGGAGAAAAAGGAGGAACCCCTAAACTAAGGAGAAAAAAACTGCACCCAGAATAAATACTCTAGTAAGCCAGATGCCAAGACATCAACAAAAATTTATAATCCACACCAAGAAACAGGAACATATGGCCCAGTTAAAGGAACAAGATAAGTCTCCAAGTGACATAAAGAAGTTGAGACAACTCATCATAGATGTTCAAAAAAATCTCCTTAATAAAGTCAATGAGATGACTAAAGAAATTAAGGATATTAAGAAGGCATTGGATGAGCACAAAGAATTTGAAAGCATACACAGAAAAATAGCAGATCTTGTGGGAATGAAAGGTGGAATAAATGAAATTAAAAATATACTGTAATCATATAATAGCAGAGTTGAGGAGACAGGAGAAAGGATTGGTGAGCTTGAAGACAGCCTTTGAAAGTGAACATACAAAAGAACAGATGAAGGAAAGATTGGAAAAACTTGAACAAGTTCTCAGGGAACTAAACAAAAACAAGAGACGTGCAAATATACATGTCATAGGTTTCCCAGAAGGAGATGAGAAGGGAAAAGGGGCAAGAAGGAATATTTGAAGAAATAATAGTGGAAAATTTCCCAACCCTATTGAAGGACACAGATATCCAGGTCCAAGAAGGACAAGGTACTCCCATTTGAAAAAAATCCCTGTAAGCCAACTCTGAGACACATACTAATGTCAAATGCCAAAGACAAAGAGAATTCTGAGAGCAGCAAGAGAAAAGCAATGCATAACATATAAGGGATACCCAATAAGATTAAGTGCTGATTTCACACCAGAAACTATGGAGGCAAGAAGACAGTAGTATGATATATTTAAGGTACTGCAAGAGAAAAACTTCCAGACAAGAATCTTATATCCAGAAAGATTGTCTTTCAAAAATGAGGGTGAGTTTAGAAAATTCACAGATAAACAGAGACTGAGAGAGTTTGTAACCAAGAGACCTGCTTTTCAGGAAATACTAAAGGGTATGCTACAGCCTGTAAAGGAGACAGAAGAGAGAGGCTTGGAAGAGAGTCTAGAAATGAAAATTATATCAGTAAAAGTAACTAAAGTGTCAAAAGAGTGGTGAAAATAAAATGACAGATAAAACCCAAAGATTAGGGAATAAACTTAACCAACAATTTAAAGCATTTGTATTCAGAAAACTACAACTTATTATTAAAAGAAATAAAAATAAGACCTAAATAATTGGAAGAACCTTCTATGCTCATGGATTGGAAGACTAAATATTATTATGATGTCAATTCTACTCAAATTGATATACAGATTCAATGCAATCCTGATAAAAATTCCACCAGCATTTTTAAATAAATGGAAAACATGATTATCAAATTTATTTGGAAGGTTAAGGGGTCCTGAGTAGCCAGAAACTTCTTAAAAAGGAAAAGCAAAGTTGGAGGACTCTCATTTCTGGAATTTAAGTATATTACCTAGCTACAGTAGTAAAAACAGCATGGTAGTGGCATAAAGACAGACACATAGACCAATGGAACCGAATCAATGGTTCGGAAACAGACCCTCACATCTATGGTCAAGTGATTTTTGACTAGCCTGTCAAACCCACCAGCTCAGGCAGAACAGTCCATTCAACAAATGGTGCTAAGAAAGCTAGATATCCATAGCAAAAGAAGGGAAGAGGACACCTAGCTCACACCCTATACAAAAATTAACTCAAAATGAATCAAAAACCTAAATATAAAAGCAAGAAACATAAAGCTTTCAGAAGAAAATGTAGGAAAATATCTTCAAGACCTGGTGGTAGGTGGTGGATTCTAAAGGACAGAGATGGACTACTGATGTTTAATGTATGTAGAAGTTTTAATTAGCTTTATTGTAAATGTGTGGATGTGTACAGAGTTGATGGTAACACATTACAGTGAGTAACAGCTGGTTTATAAATGGAGATGTGGCTGAAAATGGTAGACTAGGGATGTAAATGCCAATTGACAGAAAGCTTGACAATAATCTAGGGACTGAATAGCACAGTAAACCCAGAGATGGATAAGAATTGTGGTTGGTGGTACAGATGCAAGAGTGTCCTTTGTGAGCTAGAGCAGATGTACATCACTATTGCAGGGTGGTGGGAATATGGAGGAGCATGGGAAAAATACAACTGGAGTAACCTATGGATTGTGGTTAACAGTAATAATGTAATATTCTTACATCTATGCCAAAGATGTACTGTGTTGATAATGGGGGAGTATGGAAAATGTGTGCCACGTGTATACTATGGACCTGGCAATAACCAGATATTATTTCATTGTCTGTAACAAATGTTCCACCACAGTGTGGTGTGTTGATAGATGGGTGTTGTATGGGAATTCTGCACATGTGCATGATTGTTTTGTAAGTTTACAACTTCTGTCATAAAAATATATTTTAAAAATAATAATAGGGTGGGTTTGGGGGAAAATATACCAAATGTAAGATAAGGACTATAATTAGTAGTAAGATTTTGACAATATTCTTTCAAAATTTATAACAAATGACTTTTGGCAATGCAAGGTTTTGGTGGAGGGTTGATGTATGGGACCCCTGTATGATCTTATTCATGTTTGCTTTGTAAGTTCACAACTTTTACTATACATTTATTGTTTATGTATGTTCATGTATAAATGATATAAAAATAATAATAATAGGATTGGTTGGGGGAAAATATTTTGTTAAATAGTAATATTTTGAGGATGCTCTTTAATCATTAGTTTAAAATGTTTAACAGCAATGCAAGGTATTGGTCGTAGGGTGACATATGAGAGCACTGTATGATGTCATGTATGTTTGTTTTGTAAGTTCACAACTACTGCTATACACATTGTTTACATACGTTCATGTATGAGTGAGATACTTTAATAAATTTTTAAAACTCAGCAATTAATGGGGCCGGCTGTAGCCCAGTGGATAGGGCACTGGTTCACCACATGGGAGGCTCTGGGTTTGGTTCCCGAGGGCCTCTCCGAGCGGGCAGACTGCCTTGAGAGGGCAAGCCACCATGGGCGAGGCAGAGCCACCATGGGCAGGGCAAAGCCGCCATGGGCAGGGCAAGTCGCCCGCAAACAGAGCAGAGCCACCCACGAGCAGAGCAGAGCCGCCCGCGAGCGGGGCAAGCCACCTGCACGGTGAGCTGACTCGGCGCGTCGCTGCAATGGGGGGGAGACAAAGCAGACACAGAAGAATGCAAAAATGAACACAGCAAGAACAAGCAGAAAGGGGGGGGATATGTAACAACAACAACAAAAAAAACCCAGTAATTAATCAGCTACTGTTTACTTAATATATGTCATTTATCTGTGAGAGTTATATATTTCTAAGTGATATTCAATTAATATTAAAGAAGTTTGCATTACTTTAAAAAAATCTATAGGAGAAGCTCATGGCACCCTTGGTGTCCACTCCACCAAACCCTCTGCAATGCTTGGTCGAGCTAGACTGCAATCTTGTTGTGGGTCCCTGGTCCTCTTCCAGAGGGAAAAATTAACATCTATGTTATTGCTAATCTAAAAGAATAAAGCCAGGCAGACACTACAAAACTTATGTCAGGCTCCCCCTCCTAGAATTTGTCTTTTTTTTTTTTTTTTAAAGATTTATTTATTTTATTACATATCTCCCCTTTCCCCCGCTGCGACGACGCGCTGAGAGTGGTCACTGCGCAGGCGCGGCTTTCCCCGCTTGTGGGCGGTCTCTGCGTCCATTCACGGCCGGCGCTTGTTTCAGTTTGCGGGTGGCTGGCTGCGCTCCATCCGCGGGCGACCTGCCCAGCCCGTGGCGGCTCTTGCCTTGTCCGTGGCAGCTTCTTGCCCTGCCCACGGTGGCTCCGGCCCGCCCATGGCGGCTTGCCATTCTCAAGGCAGTCTGCCCGCTAGGAGAGGTCCCCGGGAATCGAACCCGGGGCCTCCCATGTGGTATACTGGCGCCCTATCCACTGGGCTATCGAGCCGGCCCCTAGAATTTGTCTTGAAAGCAGAGAAGCACATTGCAGACATTAATGGTGTAAGAAACAATTAAGTTGAAATGGCATTGTGCAAATTGTATGTGCACTGAGACTCACAATAGAACACCCAAGAGGGGGTGAAAGTGTGTTCATTTAAACTCCTGTAAACTATAAATGGGGGTATTCCTAAGGTCCCTAGCAAGCACCAGTCCAGGAAAAGAAGCAGACTCCATGGATCCACACAGGTTCTTATAAGACAGAGAGGACCCTGCATTTCACATCTGTCTTAATCGGATCTTTTTGGTAGGAGAACTAAGTTCTAATGGAGATCATCAGCCAAAGCAGAGCAAATTTACAAACTGTGAAAGGTGATTTTTGCTTTGGTTTGTTTATTTTGATTAGTTCCTGTCATTCAAGAAAATCCCTATATGTTGCTAACATACATATACAAATACAAACATATACAACATAATGAACAGACAGGTCAGGGACTAAATTTCAGAGATAACAAATGAAAATACTCAAGGGTACAGTATGAAATAAAAATTTGTAAAACAAACAAAGGAACAGGAATTGATGGCCCATTCAAAGGAACAAAATAAAAATCTAGAAAACATTATAAAAAGGACCAGAATTTGGACTTATCAGACAAAGATTTTTTTAAAAATTTATACTCAAGGGGCCGGTTGTAGCCCAATTGGTAGGGCGCCGGTTTACCACATAGGAGG
>PVKH010027966.1:0-12922 GCA_004027955.1 Chaetophractus vellerosus
AGGGCGGAGCCCCCACGGGCATGGCAAAGTCACCTGTGAAAAAGCGGAGCTGCTGCCTGCGAACCACCATGGAAGCCAGGCAGCCCGCAAAAAACATGGAGGACTGCTGCCCGCAAAACATGGAGCAGAGCCGCCCGTGAAAACGGAATGGAGCCACCCACGAACGGAGCGAGCCGCCCCCACTTCGGAGGGCCGACTCGGTGCGTCGCCGCAAAGACAGGGGGAGACAAGAAGCAGACATAGAAAGACACAGAAGAAAGGCCGCACAGCAAGAGCAAGCAGAAAGGGGGGGGCGGGATATGTAATAAAAAAAATCTTAAAAAAAAAATTCAGTACTGATATAGATATTTTTGTGCATGTCTTCTGGCACACATATAATCACATGTTTTTATGGTATACACTCAGGAGTAGAATTTTTGAGTCATGGAATATGTATAAGTATAATAGATTAAATAATAAATTTAATGATATTGCCAAATAGTTTTTCAAAACAGTTGTACCAATTTATGCACAATGAACATTGAATGAAAATTCCTGATACTCCATGTCTTTGGAAATACTTGGTATTTTCAGAGATATTAGTTTTTGCCAGTCTGGGGGATATGTACAGTAGTTGGTATCTCATTGTAGATTCAACTTATATTTTCCAGACAATTCATAATGTTTGTCATTTTATCATGTGTTTCTTGGTCATTTAGATTCCCTATTTTGTGTTATGTCTGCTCACATTTTTTTTCCTCCATTATCTTATTTCATTTTGTTTTTCTTATTTATTTGCAGAAGTTCTCTGTTCAGGATATAAATCCTTTATCATTTATATGTGCTGAAATGTTATTTCCTATTATTTTCATTCTCTTTTTGAAAAATACAAGTTTTTAGTTTTAATGTAACTGAAGTCTCTTAATCAGAGCAGCATAGCCTAAATACCAAATCTTAACAAGAACATTAGAAGAAACCAAATTACAAACCAACCTCTCCCAAGAACATGGATGCAAAAATTCTAAACAAAATTCTAGCATACACCCACTTACACTTTGGCCCACGTGAGGTTTTTCCCCAAAGAGATAAGTGTGGTTTCACATTTTTAAAAAACCAATCACTCAGCTTTTTGCAAACTAGAACAATAAATATATGAATATTTTATTGTTAAACATCGTATTCATCAGTTGAAATCACTTATCCAAGTTTTCCATGATTTTAAGATACATTTCATTTTCCATCTGGGCCTATTTTCTCCAGTTTTTTGTTTGAATTTCACAAGTGCATTTTAAAAATTGTTTTAATTTGATTAGATAGAGCCCTCTTCCTTATTTGGCTTCTGATTCAGGAAAAATAAAATAGCTATAAAAGATGTTATGTGAGATAACTGGAAAATATGAATATGGAATTGGTATTAGATAATATGGTATGGGGGCCGGCTCGATAGCCCAGTGGATAGGGCACCGGCATACCACATGGGAGGCCCCGGGTTCAGTTCCCGGGGACCTCTCCTAGCGGGCAGACTGCCTTGAGAATGGCAAGCCGCCATGGGCGGGCCAGAGCTGCTGTGGGCAGGGCAAAAAGCTGCCACGGACAGGGCAAAAGCCGCCATGGGCAGGGCAGGTCGCCCACGAATGGAGCACAGCCAGCCACCCGCGAACTGAGAGCCGGCCATGAATAGAAGCAGAAGCCACCCACAAGTGGGGAAAGCCGCACCTGCGCAGTGACCAAGTCTCAGCACGCCCCCGCAACGGGGGGAAGGGGAGATATGTAATAAAATAAATAAATCTTAAAAAAAAAAAAGATAATATGGTATGTTTAATTTTCCTAGAAGTGATAATGGATTGAGGTTGCATAGGAGACTGTCCTTAGGAGATGCATGCAGAAGTTTCTAAGTTTGAAAATTCATGCTGTCTGTAATGTTTTCAAATAGTTCACCTGAGAAAGTATGAGATAAAGCAAGCATGTGAAAATTTATTCAACTGTTGAGTCTTTGTAGAGAATGTAGAGATGTTCATTGGTCATTTTTTAGGTTTTTCTGTGTTTGAAAAACTTATAATAAAGAATTGAGGGGGAAAATTTCCATCACTCTAATACACTACATTAATAGAGGAAAGGAGAAGAATCATATAATCATCCTGACAGAAAAATAATTTAATAATACCGAACCCTCATTCAGGATAACAGCTTTCAACAACCTAGAAATAGAAGGAAACTTAATTAATTTCATAAAGGAAATCTACAAAACAACATAAGCAAACATAATACTTAATAGAAAAATATTGAAGAATTTCCTCTTGAAATTAAAAACATTTGCCTGCTTTGACAATTCTATTCAACATTTTAATGGAGGACCTTGCCAATGCATAAATAAATAATACTTATAAGGATTAGCGAGAAAGAAATATTCACAGGTGAAATGGTATACATAGGAAATCCAAAATTATCTAAAGATAAACTATTGGAATAATTAATACAAGGTCAACATATAAAATCAATTGTATTTCTCCATACCAGCAACAAACAAATGGAAAGTAAAATTTCAAAAAATGAAATCATTTATAATAGTAACACAAAACATCAAATATGAAGGAATAAATATAATTTAAGTTGAACTACATTCTAAACTGAAAACTAAAACATTATTGAGATAAAATGAAGTCTTAAAATGATGGTTGATATAACACATTCATGGATTGGAAGATTTAAATAGTCAAGATGCCAATCCATCCCAAATCGATCTATCAAATCAACAAAATAGTAATCAAAATTGCAACACATTTTATTTGTGGATATGGGTGAGGTGAACAAACTGATTCAAATATTTATGTGTAAATGCAAAGGACCAAAAAAAAAGCCAGCATAAACTTATAGTAGAAAAACAAGACTGGAGAACTTACTCTACCAGATATTAAACCTATTATAAAACAGTGTGGTATTGGTGCATAGATAGACAAAAAAAAGATAAGTGGTACACAAAAATGTCCAGAATAGAGCCACACATAAACAATCTCCTAATGATGACAAAGGTGACACTGCAGTGCAAAGGAGAAACAATGGCCTTTTCAAAATTACTCCTCGGGCCACCTGGACATACATATGGAGAAAAAATGGTTCCTGATCTCTTCCTAGCACCCATAATAAGGTTAATAAGGCATGAAAAAGAAATAACATGAATATATATAGGGAAGGCAATATAAAATGGATTTTTTTGCAGACTACATAGTTGTCCAAGAATAAAAACATACAGAATCTAAGAAAAAGCTAATAAAACTAATCAAGGAGTTCAACAAGGTCACAGGATGCAAGTTTAATATATGAAAACGAATTGAGTTTTGTGGACTATAAAATTGAATTTTTAAAATCAATACCACTTATAATGGCATAGAAATGAAATAATTTGTGATAAATTTAAAAATAATGTAGAATACCTATACACTAAAAACCACAAAATATTGCTGAGAAAAATTGAAGAACTAAATAAATGGATAAATACCGTATTCATGGGTCAGAAGACTCAATATTGTCAAGATATCAATTTTTCCTATAGATTTAACACAGTCTCAAAGAAAATCCAAGCAGACTTACTTGTCCAAATTGAAAAACTATTTTTATAGTGTATAAGGGAATGCAAAACACCTAGAATAGTGAAAACATTCCAAAAAAACAAACAAAAAAAAAAAACAAAATTGGTGGACTTATACTTGATGTCAAGACTTACTCTAAAGTATTAGTTGTCAGAAAGTGTAGAATGGGCTTAAGGATAGGCATGTAGATCAGTGGAACAGAATAGAGAGTCCAGAAATAGACCCACAAATATACGATCCATTAATTTCCTGCAAAGATGTCTCAATAATTCAATGTGAGCAATGATAGTCTTTTAAAGATGAATTTAATGGATCTCAAAAAAATTATGCTGTGAAAGGAGCCAGTATAAAAGGCAGCATATTAATTGTTTGAATTTATATAAAATTCTAGAAAAGGCAAAATGAAAATGAAAAAAAGCAGGTTGCTTGGGGTTGGGTGGTAGAGGGAGGGGAGTTACTACAAAGGGGCATGAGAGAACTTTCAGGGATAATGGAAAGTGATGTTGGTTAAACAACTATGTATTTGTTGAAATACACGGAATTGTATGCTTAAAATTAACGAATTTTAATTTCACATCAACCAAACAGATTAAAATCAGTTTTAAAAAACTTGTGAAAGCACACATTCCCTCTGTGGAGATGGAAAATAGCATACTTAAACAATGCATTAAGGCCACATAGGAAGTGCCTGGTAGGGTAGTATCAAAATTGGTAAATTTCTGAACCTCCAATCCAGTATTATTTTTATTCTATTGTATTTATCATACTTGATTTTAAAAATACCTTCAAATTATTTTTGGTTGTTTCAGACAAGCAATATGTACATAAACTTAGAGAGTTAGAGAATTCTGCACATTTGTTGCTTAATATAGTCTCACAAAGCTGAAGATTATGGTCTATTTTAAATAGTCCACATTCCATTTCACTGGTAACAGAGACCAGGAAATCATCTTTAGATTTCACACTGTTTGAAATAAGGACCAAAGATAGGGGTGCTAAGAGTTTGTGCAAATGCTAGGTCTGACAGTCTGGAAGCGGGCCTTGGTCTGACTATGTTGCATAAGCAGTGCAAATTCCATGAGTCATTCCTTGCTGCGAAACCTCAACGTCAATCTTTTTTTCTTTTTTTTTACCAGAGTTTGCATTCATTGTCAATGGTGTTGTTCATATTAAAAAAATGCTTGGCGTTGCATTATTAAGATTTCGGGGTACCAGAAATCATTTCTGTAGTTTGAGTAAATTATCACCAGATGGCACCTTTGCATGGCTGTGTGTGCAGGAAATGCAATAAATTTCTAGCCAATACCTTGAATTGACTCAAATTTTCTAAAATAATATGCTTTTTATTGGCAAAATACAATTATGTAACTTATACAACTTGTTCCTCTGGTACCAGAAATAATATATTATTTGAACATTCAAAATTCTGCTTAAAACCAAGCATTTTGTTCAATTTTATTTCTCTTAAGTGAGCCTCAAGTATATCCAAGATGTTATAGGCAACACAAATATTAATAAAGCTTATTTGAGGGGGGGCCTGAGGGAGATTGAACTACACATAAACGCTAAATTAGAAAACACAAAGTAGGATTATAAAAGCAAAAATAAAGTACTATAAAGTATTCAGAAGACAATGCTAATTCTTTCTGGTAGGCTGAAGAAATTTACTGATGAAATGTAGAAACCCCTGATTTCTTTTTCTTGGAATTAAATTGTGAATACACTACCAGGATCTCTTCCAGTTAGAAGCCTTCCATTTCTTCTCCCCAGTGAGACGATGAATGTACAGCAGCTATTTCAGAGCCTGACACAACATAGGTGCTTGAGAAATGCTTGCCCCATCCACTCTGGCTGAACTTGGTTCTGGCTGTACTAAGGAGAATTTCAGCCCACTGAAAATGCGCATGATGGAATCAGATCTGATCTAATCTTTTTTTTTTTTTAATTTTTTTGATACTTAGATTATATAAATGTTACACAAAAAATATAGGGATTCCCATACGCCCCACCTCCCACACCTCCCACAACCTCACTCATAAACATCCTTCATTAGTGTGGCACATTAACTGCAATTGATAAACACATCCTGGGACTTTGCCATTAAGCATGGACATTCTTGAAGCCAGTTTAATACTGTTCTTCTTTACTTGGAACACTTCTTTCTTCTCTCTAGGGTGCCCCATCCCCACTTTATTCCCATACATATTCCCTTTATATATTTGTGTATAGCAAGAATTCCCATTATCCATCTGGAAAATAACTAATATTTATTGAAAGAATATATGCACCAGGGTGAGTTCTTAATATTTTATACACATTACCTCAACATTTATTAAGTGTGATAAAAATGAATTCTCTCATACATGCACACACACTAACATGCTTTTATTAGAGAGAAGTAGTACTGCATAGAATATAAGTCAAGAATGCAAGCCATGGAATCAGACTGCCTGGGTTCAAATCTCAGCTCTAATGCCTACTAAGCACATGTCTATAGACTAGTTAATTTATCCTTTCTGTACTTCAGTTTCCTCTTTTGTAAAATGGGAAAAATGTTAACAATGTTATGGGCTGTGGCAAGTTGTAATTTCCAAAGATGGCTGGAATAAAATCTCCCATCCTACATACTCTTCATACAATGTGATTTTGCCACTCTCTCTTCATGTGTTGGACTCTATTTCTTCTCCCCCTTGACCCCAGGGAGAAACATGTTAATTACTGGCTCAACCTATAATGGCAGAAGTGGAAATATGTGCCTTACAAGATTAGGTTATAAAAGGCTATACAGCTTCTACCTGGCTTTCTTTCAGGATGCTCATTCTTAGAACATAGCCACCATGCTGTGAGGAACTCCAGACACGCAGGTGTTTCAGCAGACAGCCCCAGCTGAAGACCCAGCCTATAGCTAGTATCAAGTTTCAGATATGTAAGTGAGGAAGTTTTTGCAATGACTTCAGCCCAGCCACTGTCTGAGTGCAATTAAATGAAAGACACTGAGTGGAAGATGCCCAGCTAAGTCAATTCAACCCTCAAACTATGGGAGATAATAATAAAGAGATTGTTATTGTTCTAAGCCACTAAATTTGGAGGCAATTTGTTATTCAGTGTAATGGTTTGACAATTTTTTCTAATTATGAATTCCAAAAATATAAATTGAATCATGCTTGTAAACTGATCTGTTCACCTGGGCATGATTGGTTTATGATTAGGGTGTTAACTGGGCCACATCAGTAGGGCGTTGAGCCCTGCCCCTCAGTGGGTGTGGTCTCAAGTATAAAGGGCAGGGCAGAAGGCAGAGGGAGAAGATTGAGAAGCAGGTTTTTGAGAAGCAGTTCTGATGTTGGCAAGGAGCACCCCAGGAGAAGACAAGTGAGCCGTTCGCCTGATAGTCTACAGTTGCAGCCCTGGGAAGAGAGGAACCCCAAAAGCCTGAACCCTGGCAAATGTCGGCAGCTGTCTTGTTCCAACAGGTGGACTTTGGTGAGGGAAGAAACTTATGCTTTGTGGCCTGGTAACTGTAAGCTTATACCCCCAAATAAATACCCTTTATAAAGACCAACCAATTATTGCTATATATTGCAAAGGCACCCCTTTGGCTGACTAATACATTCAGCAATAGGTAATTGATACAAATGAAATGTGTTTTTTTTTTTTGTTTTGCTTTTTATTTGTTTTTCACTAGAGCAGTTAGAAATGGCCTCTTATGTAGCTTGGGCTTCCTGACATCATGGTGGCTAGATTTCAAAAGTACATATCCCAAGAGTGCCAGGTGAAAGTTGTATCATCTTTTAAGATCTAGTCTTGGAAATCACCTCTTGTCACTTCCACTGTGGTCAAAACAGACTCACCCAGATTTAAGAGAAGGGAGCATAGATCCCACCTTTCAATGAGATGGATATAAATGTCAATATAAGAAGAGCATGTTAGATGAGAGTTCTTATAGCCATCTTGAAAAATACAGTTTGCCTCATGGAATATGTATCAATATGGAGTCGTTTTTAGAATAACTCCTGGAAAATTTAATAAATGTTGGTTATCATTATTATTGCTCCAAAAGTATAATTTAGGAACGGTGTGAAAGAAAAACCAGTCTGAGTAAATGTAGCCAACCAGTGATTAAAACAAAAATAAATGGGGATTGTCTCATATATCCCAGTATATAGTCTTTACATTTCACCCTACTCCATGTCCTGGTCCCTTGCCCACTCCATAGAAGTAATGCTGTTATAAAGTTCTAGTGCATCCATCTAGAACTTTTTCTAGGTATTTACTTTTGTAAAAAATATATAGTTTTATTTTACATTGAATTTCCCTCTATATATCATATTGTACAAATTTAAAATCTGATTTTTTGTTTTGTTCTTTTGTACTTTTTGTTTTTAACTAACCATGACTTAAGGCATTAGTCATGCTAGGATATAAAGATCTATTTCATTCCATAATTTCCCGCCCTTTTCCCCCACTAATGGCCATTTGGCATGTCCCAAGTTTTCATTCTGTAAACAATGCTAGTGTTTATACATTTTCAAGTTTTACAGAGCTTCTCCAGGTGTCCACGAAAATGGCTGTACCAGTTTGCACCTCACACCCTTGTTAACAACTGATTTTATTAAATCTTTACGTTGTCTTTCTGTAAAATTAAAATAGGATGAATCATTGTAGTTTAATTTCCATTTTCTGACTTTTAGTGAGGTAGAGTGAATATTTAGTTTATTGGTCATTTAAGTTTCTTCTTCTATGAACTACCTATTTACATTCCTTGCCCATTTCTCTACAACGTTATCTTAGGTTTTTAAGTATATATACATATAAATTACATAAGAAACACATTTTTCAGGATATTAATTAATCATTATACATGGTGCAATTATTAGCTCCTAAGGCAACAGTATTTTTCATTTTGTTTTTTTTTAAACAATTTATTGAGGTATATAATTCATACATGAACATACATAAACTGTAAGTGTTCAGCAAACACCATGAACTTACAAAGCAAACATGCATAACATCATACAGGGTTCCCACACATCACCCCCCCAAAAACCCCCTGCATTGCTATGAAACATCTGTTAACACATCATGAAAGAGCATCGTCAAAGTATTACTACAAGCTATAGTCCATATCTTACTCCCCTATACAGTTTTTTAAGGATGTATTTATTATTTATTTACTTTTATCCATTTTTACCTCCCTCTCCCCATTTTTGCTGTTTCTGTGTCCATTCACTGGGCGAATCTGTGTCCGTTTCCTCCCCTCTCTTCTCATCCTTCTCCTCCTGTCTTCACTGGGATTCGATCCTCAGAACCTCCGATGTGGGAGAGAGGTGTCCCACTGCCTGCACCACCCCAATTCCTGTTTTTTTGGTGCATCTTGTCTTGGCTCTCCCCTGTGTTACTCTCCCCTTACGTCATCATGTTGCTTTATTGCTCATGGGGCCTGGTGGCGCACCCTCACGTGGGGCCTGGAAGCCCACGTGCCTTCTATATTTTTCTTTTTTTATTATTTTTACCGGGAGGTCCCGGGGACCGAACCCAGGTCCCTCCATACAGGTGACAGATACCCAAACATTTGAGCTACATCTGTCCCCCTGTTATATCTCTTAAGGTTGACCAAAGATACTAGAGTTATAGTCATTTCCCATACAGGATGGTCATATAATAAATCAGGCTTAGTTTACCACCAGCATTCCAAAAACAAGACCTAGGGAGAAAAATTAGGTCTGGGGACACATGCATGGTTTCTAATATAGTGAATGTTTAGCCTACCCTGATTATCACAAAATCAGGACAGCGAGAATATTCACAGCATTTTGCTTTTAATTTCAGGTTAGACAAATTTGTTGGTATTTTTCTTTATGACTTCTGCTTTTTGCATTTTGCTAAATAAGGCCTTCCTTACCTCAAAACCACAAGCACACTCTACAATATTCATTATAAATACTTTAATATTTTTATTTAATCTTATAATCCAGCTGTACTTTATTTCATTTAATTATTTGAAGTAAGACTCCACTTCTATGCCTTTCCATTCTCCTAAAACGTTGATTGAGTTCCCATTCTTTCCTACTGGTTTGGAAATGCTAGCCTTTATCCTACATAAACTACCATACATACCTTAGTGACGTTCAGTAATTGTATACATTATGCCATAAACTATTGCTCATTTATTTACAGCTCTATAAAGTTTTTGTTACTTTTGTAAAAGGGGCCTTGTAAAAATTATTTATCTAATCAGTTTTTGCATGTAAAATGGAAAGCTATTAATTTTTCTTTGCTAATTTTATGTCTGACCACCTTGCCAAGCTCTTGTATTAATTCACATAGTTCTACATAAATGGCTTTATCCATTCCTTATCAATTTGTATAATTATTTTTATTGCATTATTGCCTTGGCGGTACACCTACCAATGAGTAAATTGAGGTTTTATTTCTGTAATAAACAGTTTTTGTTTTATAATCAGAAAAAAAGTCCTATGTATAATATTTAAACAATTACTCATTAATGGCTTTTCATTTTTCTTAAGGATCTCTAAGTTTTAAAATGTATATTGATGATAAGTATTTAACTTAAAAAAAGATTTAATTCACTGTCATCTGCTACTTGATACAAATAATCATCATATTTTATGTTTTTATCAGTTAGTTGTTATTGGAAAAAATTAAACCTTAGTATTTGTTCTAAAGGTCTATTTGAATCCTCCTTATGGAGTATATGCTCGCCACATTTTTTTTGTCTTTGAATACAATTGGCTTGTAGATCCATCTGGATTTTAGCGATGGTCATAAAACTTCTTCCTGGGATTTAGCTAGTCAAGCAAACTTTTCTTGAAACTTATCGGCAGCATTGAAGAAGCATTATATTCATATGAAATTTGGCCCTATTTATTTGCCTTTGCATTACTCTACCTAATTGCTCCCTCGTGTGTTTCATTTCAACCATTAAGTTCAGCGATTTACTTTAGCAAATTGTTTATGGAGAGTTATCAATTTCTTTCTCCAAATTCCCACATTTACTCTGGTTTATTTTCTTGTCATTGTGTGTGAGTGTATGTGTGTGTCTGTCTGCCCATATAAGATATACATGAATGTGTATATACACACAGATTTAACATATATATACACTTACATTACTGTATATCAGTGTTTCTCAAAAGGGCTTTCGTGATTTTTCAGAGAACATCTGGAATCACTTTCCTATAACATTGTTTCCAAAGATGTTGTGATTCATATTTTTAAGTGGAAAGCCAATATTTCACCTTTAATTAAAAAGATATTCTCAAAATACTACAATAATCCAATAATGCCTGAATAGTTCAACAACATAAGCTATTGCTGACATCTCTTGCCTCCTTAGTTACTGGTGACATGCTATTCTCTATCATGAGGTTATTTGACAGTTGTTTGTTTGCAAACGGGGTCCATGGATGCATTTTACTTGTACTGAGTACTGCATTTGTTGTATGATTTTTGGCAATGATATAGGGAAAAGAAATAAAATGTGACCAGACTGTTAACCTATAAGAATTCTCTGTCATTCTCTTTTTGTGTCTTGCCAGGGTTGTCAGCCTTAGTTTATAAACCATGCAGTGGTGGTATATTTGTTTCCCCAAAATAGTTGGATGTATGAAGTCTAGCCTCAAAAGTATAATTATTTCTAATTGGCGGTTATGACTGTGATTTTGAGAGCTGCCTCCAGGTAGCAGTGCTACTTTGGCTTGTAGTGCATCAGCCAGGCAAAATGGCATTTCTTCAATATTAACCTTGAATTTTAAAATCTATATGAAATTCCTGATAGAGACTATTCTATAAATGTTAAGCAGCAATTAAGAACCATTGCAATTCTTTTCCTTGAATAACAACTATTTAACCTATTTTTTAAAAACACTTATTTAATGAATTCATCATGCTGCAGTCTTCAACTAAGTGGATAATTGCCATAAGGAAAAATGTATTTCAAATATTTGAAATCACATTTCAAAGGACTTTCTACATTTTCATGCATTGCATAACCACTTACATACTCCTAATGATCATCTTCAGGAGCACTTTCTTTGGTGATTTTTAAAAAGGTTAATTCTCTAAAGTGGGAAAACATTTTATTAATTTAAAAATGTCCAAACTTGAATTGGTTTTTCTAAATCTCTTTCAACATAGAGAAATTAACATAATTGACTCAGTGGAGTAGGTTGGATGTTGTGATTATTGATGCAAACTATTAGAAAAGTGAACAACCTGAGTTGTACCATGTTTAACAGAAGATCAGAAGTCAATTTTCAGCAAAGCTCTTGTGCTAACTTTTTCATACTGTATTGCAGGCATTGATTTTTTTTCACGTTAATAACACATAGGTCATTTAGAACTGAAAGCAATGTTTGTATAACTTCATTTTCAAATAATCAAGTTGCAGTGACTCTGAAATTCTGTAGTGTGGTTTCAGATTGATCATAGACATAGAATCTTACAACAGTGAACCATTCTCAGAACTTGACGAGTTCCTGAAGAGTTAAAAAGGGGCTTGTAAAGACGGGCAGCATCTTCCTGTTAACTCTCCTCTGGGTTCTTCCTTCACTTCTACCACATTCGTATTCTCTTTTCAGACTCATGTCAGCATCTGTATTATATTCTAGTCTATAACTTGGCCTGAAGTACTGATAGTGTGGCTAAGGAGTTGAAGTTAAGAAATTGGTTTGGCCCCATACCTGTTCCAGAAGTTGACCAAAATATGGTGATATTAGGATAGCACCTGAATTGTTACATGCATCATATATGAACCAAATTTACCAGGTTTTTCCTTTATCTATTGCACTTTTTATGTTTTTTTAAAGAAATTCCACCCTACCTAAAAGTCAAAAGGATATTCTTCTATATTAAATTGTGTGTTTCCTTTTTTAAATTCAGATCAGTAATCAAAGTAGAATTGTTTTTTGTTTACAGTACAAGGTAGGTTCTAATTTCTATCCCACTCACCCCTTCGCCTCCCTCACATATGGATAACCCATTGCCCCAGTACTGTTTATAGATCATCCTCACTGATCTGCACTACCACCTCCACATATATCATGACCATGCAGTTAGAATAGACTTGACTTTGTTATTTTATTTGTCTGTCCATGAACCATGCCACACTGCCTTAATTAACATAGCTTTATAATAAATCTTTTTTTTTTTTTTAAAGATTTATTTATTTTATTACATATCTCCCCTTCCCCCCGCTGCGGCGACGCGCCGAGAGTGGTCACTGCGCAGGCGCGGCTTTCCCCGCTTGTGGGCGGTCTCTGCGTCCGTTCACGGCCCGGCGCTTGCTTCAGTTCGCGGGTGGCTGGCTGCGCTCCATCCGCGGGCGACCTGCCCTGCCC
>PVKH010027967.1:0-12920 GCA_004027955.1 Chaetophractus vellerosus
CTTGAATAACATGTAGCTTCCTGAGAGTCCCTTCACCCCCTTCCCAAAAAACCCCCTG
Source organism: Chaetophractus vellerosus (assembly GCA_004027955.1). NCBI lineage: Eukaryota > Metazoa > Chordata > Mammalia > Cingulata > Chlamyphoridae > Chaetophractus > Chaetophractus vellerosus. The sequence continues at coordinate 59 of PVKH010027967.1, forward strand.
ATATGCAGGCCTTCCTAGCCAAGTAGAAGGGAGTAGGGTGTGTGGCTAAAAGGGATTTCCTTATGTACTATAGCTTCTCTTTAACTGAAGTGTGCTATGAGAATTCTTTATGTTTCAAGCTTTGTTCTTAAAAAATATTTCAAAAAACATTAAAACAAAAGGATCCTCTTCTGGGAAAAATTCATTTTCAAACACTGTTGTTATTCAGAATGTTGCTGGAGATCACGCAGTTCAAGCGGAACAGATAAAAGGCTGGATCCCAAACCGAAACAAGGCAAGCTTTCTGTGGGCACTGTTTTTTTTTTTCCCCTCTAAAATTTTTATATAAACTTGTTTTAATTGCTTGATACCTTTCTTTTTAAAGTAGAACTAAATTTGCCCCTGAGATTGGAGATTTAAAAAAACGTTTTGGAAGATTGATTTGATTCAATTCAGTTCAGTAAATATTTATTAAGCATCTACCACAAGCCAGAGAGTGCTGAGCTCTGAGCACTTAGCTATGCCAATATAAATGGTCCCTGTACCTTGAGAGCTTCTGTTCTGGTATAGAAAATAGGCAAACAGGGCAATTACCAGTGTGATGAAAGGGTGGACGGGGCTGTGGGAGAGGAGCGTGTGAGATATCAGTCAGTATAGGACAAAGGTTATCAAACTTTCATGTACCTAAGAATCTCCCAGGTATTTATTAAGATTCAGGATTTTGGGTCCTGTATCTCTGTCCACAGGCCCATGCTGGGCATACTGGCATAGTGAGTCAGGAAAGGCTGCCCTGAGAAATGAAGTTTAACCAAGGACTAAAGGATGAGAAGGCGTTGCCCTTCTAACTGGTGGTTGGAGGAAGAACAGCCAGGCAGACAGAAAGAAATGTGTCAGAGATGAGGCATCGGAGACACAGAATGATTGGCTACATGACTTTGGGGCCCTCAACCTAGCTGGTCCAGGGAAGAGCCCTGGTTCCATTGCTTCCAAGTGTTAGTCTGAGGAAAAGAACATTTCTTTTAGGTCACATTCTCAGGTAAGTATTTGGAAAGCAAGGCCCACTTTTCCAGGCTACACTTCCTAGTACCAAAAAGAAAAAAAATTATTAGGGAGAAAGGAAAGGAAAGTATGCACCCTGGGTCTAATTTCACCCACAGACTATTCCCACCACTGGAAACAGAGCGGTTGGAAAATGCCTTCACAAGCAGAATTTGGTGGTATAATTAGAAAATTATCTCTTCCTAGAACATTTTGTGAAATTCTGCTGTGAGGTGTCAACAGGTCCTTATGGGACTTTATCCAGCAGAGATAGACTGACATGTAAAATACTATGGAGTTCCAAAAAAGCCACTGTAAAATCTCAAGTACGTGGAAGGAGTTTGGTGTGCTTCCCAGTATGGTTTTTCCAAAAAAGAAAAATTCTGCAGAGATCAAAGTAGGGTGAAGGAAGTGGGCTCTAACCACAGGCGGAAGGTTTTATCATCAGAATAATTCAAGTTGGTGATTTTCTGGCAAGGCAAGACTACAGGTCAAGTTAGAGAAGTAAATAGCTGAGCTTTTTGATTAGTGAGGGGTGGGCTGGGTGGGTAAGGAATGGAGACTCACCAATGAAGGAGAAATGAGGAATTAGGGACAGCCACTCCTCCTGACTTATGTCTCTGACTCTGGACTGTCTTGATGCATTTGGCATCTTCTTTAGTCTCCAGTTTCTAATACAGAACTCATTCAGCAGATCCTCGGATATCTGCTCACTGTGTCCTGAGCAGGGGTATCTTTTTATTTTTTAATTTTTAATTTAAAAATTTTAAAGATACTTAGATGTTTAAAAAAGGTTACATAAAAAATGTAGGGGATTCCCACATGCCCTGCTCCCCACATCTCCAACACTTTCCCACATTAACAACATCCCTCTTTAGTATGGTACATTCATTGCAATTGATGAACACAGTTTAGTGCATTGTCACTATGCATAGATTATAGTTTACATTGTAATTTACACTCTCTCCCACAGCAGGGGTATCTTTGAGAAGAGAAAAAGGGATGATAGGGGCAGCATAAATAGCACTCTGGGATTTTCCTCTAGCTTTTTTTTTTAAATGGAGGGGAAATCACACTAAAACAAGGACAAGAACCTGAAACAGTAGTCCCAGGGATGTGTGCTAAAGGATGAGGAAAGAGGTGATGTAGGTATTTGATTTCAGAGCTAGAGCAGCAGGTTGGGAGCAAGACCCCTAGGGTTCAAATCCTGACTGTGTCACTTACTAGCTATGTAATTTTGGGGAGGTTGCTTAACCTCTCTGTGCCTTATCTTCACCTGCAAAACAAGTACGTATCCATAAGGTTGCTGGGAAGAATAAATTAATTAAATGTGAAGCTCTTAGGAGAATATACATGGTAAGAGCTCAACAAGCAATAATTATTATTTTATTAAACAAATATGGATATAGTCAAGCATGCTTTTTTTTTTAAGATTTATTTAATTTATTTATTACATATCCTCCCCTTTCTGCTTGTTCTTGCTGTGTTCATTTTTGCGTTCTTCTGTGTCTGCTTGTCTCCCCCACCGCGGCGACCTGCCGAGTCAGCTCACTGTGCGGTGGTCTGCCTGCTCGCGGTGGTTTACCCTGCTTGCGGGGGCTTGCCCTGCCCTCAGCGGCTTGTCTTCTCAAGGTGGTCTGCCCGCTCGAGGAGGCCCCGGGAACCAAACCTGGCGTCTCCTATGTGGTAAACCGGCCCCCTACCAATTGGGCTATAGCCGGCCCCCGTCAAGCATGCTTTTTAATTAATTAACTAATTAATTAATTAAATTTTCTTCCTTGATGGTATTTTCTCCAATTTCTTCCCAGGCAAGTCCCCAAAGTTAGGTAGGGTCTAGGCCGAATTATATAAATTCTCTGACTTTTCTAACTCCCTACGTAATGAATTGGGACCAAAACAAAAAAGAAGCAAGGGGCAGCCCTGTGACCTCTTCCTGAACCTACTTCCCAGGTTTGTCAGGGAGATAGTTATGCGTTTGCATTCAATGAAAAATGATGAACAGTTACAGACAGAAGCAAGGAGGATAATGTTCAGCTTGCTGAGGTTTTGAAACTGGTTTTACTGCTAATAAAAAGCAGATGGCGCTCTCCAAGCTGGATGGGAAATTGAACCAACACCTGTTCCTGTCTGAGGGCTTGAAGGCCTAGCTCTTCTGTCCAGAATGTGCCGTGCTAACCCTTCTTCTCTTCAGGCCATCGCTGCTCTCTGCCCTCAATGGTGGGTGTCTTCAGAGCAGCAGGGTAGTTTTATGTGTGCGAGAATTTATAACGGGTCACATTCTCTAGGAAGGCCTGGGCCCTAATTGTGTCTGTCATGATGTATGTTGGGTGCACCCCCTTGCTCCATTCTCCATTTCACTCTCCTGCTCTTTTTCCCCCATTTGTCTCATCTTCTTCACTTTTTTTTTTACAGGTCAGGTGCCATAAACATTCAAATAATGATTCCAAGTTTTTTTTTTTTTTTTTACAGGCACTTTTTTAAAAGCAATTTTATTGAGATATATTCACACACCATACAAACTACCTGAAGTGTAAATTCAGTGGCTTTTGGTATAATCACAGAGTTGTATCTTCATCATTGCAATCAATATGAGAGCATTTTCATACTCCAAGGAGTCACCTCTCAATCTCTCTATCCTGCCCCTTCCATACATATCTGCTAATCTAATTCCATCTCTATAAATCTATTTATATTTATTATATAATGGAGGCAAACAATATGCAGTACTTTGAATCTGTTTCTGTCACTTAGGATAATTCTCTTTCTCTATTTTAAAAAATCTATTTTATTTACTACATTGTCTAAATTATTCTAAGCAGACTCAAATCTTTTTGGAAAAAGGAAAGTTAAACATATAAAAAAACACATATAAATTAATCCAAGGCACTGATTGTCAAACAAGATTGGTACAGCTTTTGGCAGCTCCTTTGCTTATATTTAATTCTGTTCCTTGATAATTTATATGAGAATGCCTCTTTTGCAGTGATGACAAGAAAACCCAGTACTACTCACAGACAGCAAAATTTATATACCTTTCTTAAATAGTTACTAAACATACCATTGCAGAGGTGTAAAGAAGATCAGTTTTTACAAGGTCAGATCTGAATTAATTATTTAGAAATGTGTGGAAAAATGCACATCTAGGTTACTGAATTGATGTAACTTATGTGCTATAGAAAAGTGAGCTAACAAAATCTAAACTTAACAGCCTTAACTAGCCAAGGAGTCAGAACTGTTTATCATGATCAAACGTGAAGGACATTTGGTAGAAACACAAAGCCATCAGTCTGAAAATGTGTTTAAAGTTTTGGAATTCTAATCCTGGAATTCTAACATTGGCATTCTATCCAGGGTTTAGCATTTTTTCTCCATATGTATTCGGGAGAAATAATGATCATATCAGGTATGGTTTAGAATCTTGTCTTTCAGAAAGTGACTCTGAATTTCCAACTCTCCTTTGATGGGTTCTAGATAAAGAAAAAAAGAGAAGAGCAAAAAAGCCACTCTGGAAACAAAACTGGGTTTCATTGAGGAAATTTCCCCAATTCTTTCAAAGAAGATTATTTTGTGAAATAGAAGACCAGAACTGGAGATTAACATCCTTTCCCACTGTCAGGAGTCCTGTCACTATTTTTCCAGGACTGATGAGGGCAAGGACAAGCACAAACCTCAGTGGGGGTTTTTGGGGGGATGGGGTGGGTTGTGGGGAGGGTAAGATGATGTTGACCTTTTCTAAAGAGTGTACACAGCCTACATATTTATCCTGACCCAAAACAAATTTAGTTACTTGTTTCTCAGTTTACCAGACAATTAAGATATTTCTGAAAATGTAGAGTGTAAAGAGATAGCAATATAACGTATGTTGAAAAGACATACTGACATATTTAAAAACAGATATTATCTAATCTTTAATATCATATTTGCTCTATGTTGGGAAAGTGTTAAAAATAGGTGAATTGAATGAATGAAATAATTATTTGTCTTTTACTTTGTTCCTTATACCCTCACAAGGATAATAGCCGAAAGCAGGAGTTCATTCATCACTCTAATTGGAATGAAGACTCCTGCTTCTTACAAATAAGTGAACTTGTGATACTTTTTCATTTTAGAAACCAAAACCATGTTCTTTATGTATGAACTCTTATGTAAATCAAGTGATCTGCCTTGTATTATAGGTTTTTCAACCACTACTGTGATGGACATCTCTCTTGGGACTTTCATAAAAATGCTGTCTCATGAGTTTTTCCCAGCACACAAATAATTCAAGTACAAAGAAGGGGGAGATATGAATAAAATTTAGTGGTCTGTAGTTCCTTCTTCTGAACATTCATGCTGTCTTCAAATTAAAGAGAAGGCAACATACAAAGTCTAACAGAGAAAGAATTCAAGGGACCCTCTATTTTTCTTCAGTGAGAGTTCCCAGTTCCATAAATCAGTTGTGCAGAACTCAGAACACATATTGCCTATAGCAATGATGGAGGGGTTAGCCCTGAGAAGCCTGCTTAATCCACAATAGGCTCTCAAAAATTTGTTAAATGAATAAACTTTAGCAGTGCTTCTCAAATTTGGTTGTGCATCAGAACTATCTGGAAATTCTAAAGGGAAGCCAGGTTTTGGAACAAAATAACACTATTATTAGCTTGTGTTGTGGGGGCTGTAATCAGAATACCATGGAGGCCAGAAAAGAAGGTTGTGGACAAAGTTGTCATCTATATCCTAGGTATATCCTAGTCAAATTGAAAGATAGCACCCTCCTACCTTCCTTGCTTGGCTCCTCTTTCATCTTTTAATATCCTCCCTCTTAACCTCTCAGATGTCTAGTAACTTCTTGCTGCACTAAACTGCCTTCTGGGTACCTGGCCTCTGACATACAGTTTGTTCATGGGACCCACATTCAAAATTCCCGTCCTTGGCTTCTCTTCTCTTGCATCAATGAAAATTCCTCTTCTATCAGTTCAAGGGCTCTCCAACTGGGTGAGAGGAGAAAAGCCCCTTAACACTCTGTGGTAGATTGAATTATGAACCCCAATTTAGGCATGTTCTTGGTCTTGATCCACATTCCTGTGGATGTGAACCTATTGCAAATAGAATGTCTTGAAAATGTTATTTTAGTTGAAGAGTGGCCAAGCTGAATAAGGTTGGGCCATAATTCTGATTCCTGGAGTGCTTTTTAAGAGGAAGAAATTCAGACTTAGAGAGAGAAAGCCACAAGGAGGAGCTGTAAGGCAGAAGTAAATGGAACCGGAAGAGAAAAGAGATGGCATTGCCACATGATGAGAAAGCCAAGGAACCAAGGGCTGCCAGCTAGCCAGAATGCTACCAACCCTGCAAGGAAACAACTCTTCTAACCCCTGAGACTATGAGCCAATAGATTCCTGTTGTTAAGTCAGCCCATTGTGTGGTATCTGTCATATCAGCCTGAAAACCAGACACACTCCTAGAGGTTGTGTGTATATTTTCAAGATTCACTTTGGTAGTTCAGAAGTGTAATAAAAAAAACATGAAGTAAAATAATCCCGATTGTAGAGTCTGGAGGGAGAGAATGGAAGAGAGTTGACTAGCAGGAGGGAGCATGGAGGCAGGCCAGTGATGCTGGGAAGCTGATCCCAAGATCTCTCTGCAGAGTAGGGGCAGTCACCCTGTATAATTCAGCCCTGGTGTTAACTACTACCTTTACATTTTTTTTTCTTTTTGTTAATATATAAAAGCTTTGTCCTTCTGATAATACCTTAAGTTCCTTCAGTGGAGGAACACTTATATCTAGTACTTTAGCTTTCCCTTTAAAGTGTTATGGCATTTAATACATTTGCTTTGAGCTCAATCAGTTTCATGTTTGTCTGGCAGGATTCATTCATTTGACCCCACAATCTCTGAAAAATGAATGAGAAAAACCCCACCATGCTCAGAGTATATTTTTTTGTCATGTAACTGTAATATATCTTGGGAATAAAAGATGGCTATATGATAAAATTATAAATTCTAATTTTGAGAGTCCTATAACTCTGGCACATTATAAAAGAGGTTAATTTAGCTGTTTTTCTTTTTGTTCAAAAATGTTTTTTTCTTTAAAACTGTTTAGTGGTAATAACTTTCTCTTGCAACTTTTGACAACCAGATATTTAATTTTAAAAAGAATTACAGAAAAAAATTAAAGTGATTAAAATATATTTTGTGGCAAATTCTTTTACCAGTTTTAAATAATTGGAAAAACCCAGGTTATTGGGGAATGAAGGTTGAAAATCACTGATCAGTAGTACAGATAGAGTGATCACTGAAAGGGAATCTCTATCCTTTCCATGTTTCTCTTAACTTTCTGCTGTGCAGGCCTGGCCAAGAAATGAGCAAGGGCCTCTTCCAGTATTGCAGTTGACTGATTTGGTAACTGTTACAAAGTCATTATTAGGTTCTGCTAATAACTCTTATATATTCCTGACTTGTTACGGACTTTTTTTTTTTAACAATAAGCCAGGTTTTTTTTTTTTTAATAATAAGCCAGATATTTCTGACTCATTGTCTACAATGTGCATTACTGTCTATGAATAAGTGGAAATGGAGTGAGGCAAAATGATGCTTCTTTTCCCTATTAAGACTAACTCTGGTAGTCTCCATGCAATAATATTTGCACCAACTTTCCTTACCTAGGCATTTGACATCTTTCTTGAGAAGTGGTGGAGGTTAAAGCATGAACTCTGGAGCCAGGCTACCTTGGCTGTTATCCTGGCCTTGCTATAAACCATCTGTGAGACTTTTCTGTCTCAGTTTTGCCACCTGTAAAATGGGAAACATAATAGTACAAAATTCATAATTCATGAGGTTTAAATGAGTTAATGAAACTTCTGTCTTTGCCTCCTTAAAGTCCAATCTAAACAGAGCAGCCAGAAGCATCTCTTTTAAACGCAAGTCAGATCGTATTACTCTTCTACTCAACACCCCCATCAGGCTCTCGACCTCTCCATGAGTGTAAAGGTCGAGAGCCTGATGACTGTTTACAAGGGGATTCCTTGGCACCTCTCCACCACTCTTCCCCTTGCTTTCCCAGCTCTAGTCCCTCTGGCGTTCTTGTTCCTCAAACACACTGAGCATGTTCAGGGCATTTGCACCTGCTGTTTCCTGTGCTTGAAACCCTCTTTCCTAGAAACCTTCATAGCTAATTCCTTCATTTCCTTTAGGTCTTTATTTGAATGTGAACTTTACACTGAGACCAGCTTTATAAAACAAAGCTACTTCACCTGATAACCCCTGATCCCCTTATCTTGCTCTATTTTTCTCCATAGGACGTTAAACCATCTACTTGTTATGTGCTATGTCTCAATTACGATGCAAACTTCATGAGGGCAAATGCTTGTTTTCTTTTTCACCATTGAATCCCTAGATCCAGAACAATGCCATGCACAGGAGATATTCAATAATTGTTTTTCAAATGAATGAATGAAAGAATGAATGAAAGCACTTAGAACAGAACCTGGCACATATGGCTATCATTACCATCATCATCATCTCATCATCTCACATGAATTGAAATCTTCCTTGGATTGTCTTTGGAATATTGGTAGCCAAAGATAAATATTTGCTACAATTGGAAATGAAAGCAGATCTTCATTTATATTCTCTTTGAGGCCTAGTCATTCTTTAGCTAGAGTTACTAAAGGCAACTAGTCTTTTCATTGATTTGGTCCTTGTATATTATAGCATGTCAAAGATGTTTATAGTATGGTCAAGAACTGATCAAAGCAAAATTCTGAAGCAGATTAAATTTGGTGTACTTCATCTCTCCTTTCTGCACATTCCCTTCCTTTCTGAGATCTTGTCACTCAGACTAACTCCTTGTTTCTCCCATCATGGAGAGAAGTTGTCTTACAAGCAAATTCAGAGTCAGCTGTTAGTGACTTAAAGTACTATCTGTCTCAGGAATGTGTGAATTTTAGGAGAGTATACTAAGGAGAAGGAAATGCTTAACCCAAGATATACCATCTCTAATGATGGAATCTGTTGACATGAGGTGGGAATGGGAAATTAGATGGGGAGGACTTCCCAGGGCCTTGGAGTAATATTAAGAGGGAGAAACCTTCTTTGGTTCATGAATATTTAGTAGCTTAGATCAGCTCATACTTCCCTTATAAGCTCCTTTCTTCTGCAAAACTGAAATATGGGAGGGCAGGAGATAGTAATGGGCCCAACTAACACAAGATGTTATTAATAGGGTAAAATGTGGGAGGTGGATTATATGGGACATATGGGGATCCCCTATATTTTCAATGTAACTTTTATGTAATCTAAAACTTCTTTGGGGCTGGCTCGATAGCCCAGTGGATAGGGTGCCGGCATACCACATGGGAGGCCCCGGGTTCGGTTCCCGGGGACCTCTCCTAGCGGGCAGGCCGCCTTGAGAATGGCAAGCCGCCATGGGCGGGCAGAGCCGCCGTGGGCAGGGCAAAAAGCTGCCACGGACAGGCAAAAGCCGCCACGGGCAGGGCAGGTCACCTGTGAATGGAGCACAGCCAGCCACCCGCGAACTGAAAGCCGGCCGTGAACGGAAACGGAGGCTACCCTCAAGCGGGGAAGGTCGCACCTGTGCATTGACCAAGTCGTGGCACGTCGCCGCAACGGGGGGGAAGGGCAGATATGTAATAAAATAAATAAATCTTTAAAAAAATAAAATAAAATAAAACTTCTTTAAAAATAAATTTTATTATGTGAAAAAAGAGAAATAATAATATTTCACTTCAAAGGGCCTCAGTCACACATGAAAGGGGATGATCTCAAATGATATTCCAGATCTAAAATGAATGATTTCTTAGGTCTGCAATTAAGTGGAAGTTGATAGCTGAGTTTGTTTTTAAACTTAAACATTTTTTTTTAATGGGAGGTGAGGGTGGGCAGAAAGGTTTTGTAAAAGCTACAGGTTACAGTGCAATGGGATTATGAAACAGACTGAGTAAGGACTTGGAAATTCAAGAATAATGATTAAACTTCTGTTTTCAAGAGGACAGAATTAGGATGATAATCTACTTCTCTCACTCAGTGAAGCCTTAGTTTACTCAATATGTCCAGTCTCTTCTTGTGTATTGCAAAGTCTGGGGTCCCTAAAAGTCAAGAAGAATAGAGATCTACTTGGGCATGTGTTGTGTCCTATTGTCAGAGAAATATTCTATTGCCAAAGAACAGGCATCTTTTTTCCTATTAGGAAAAAACCTTACCCATTAAGTCTAGGGTTAAAATTTTCTAAGGGAAAATTTTTACTGTGTCCACTCGTATTATGATTGGCTTGAGTCAGCATCATTATTTGTCACTTTTTATGTTTTAAATGGAGTGAAATTTGTGAACAGAAAGGAAAACACAAAACCAAGATCTTTCACTATATATGTGTTTTGTGAGAGATAAATTGAAACCAAATGAATTCAAGGCTGATGGTTTTATTAATAGACTAAACTAAAAATGAGTGCTCTGCTTTCTAGCCAGGGCCTTGCTATGGTTTTAGATGTTTTCTCAGTGAGCTGTGACATCTGGTACTTACAAGAGGAAAAGACATTCATGCAATTGTCTGCATATGCCTCTTGTTTTGCCTTTCTTCTTATAAACAAGTTCCTTCTGAAATTAGGAGCTTGATGTAAATAGTGAAGCTATGGGGAGAAGGATGTGGGAGTCCTATGCAGGGGAAATTACTGGAACTTTCTAAAGTGCGAATCAAGATCAGTCCACGTCTGTAGATATGTAGCTTCTTTTTTTTTTTAAAGATTTAATTTTTTTATTTATTACATAACCCACCCCCCTTTCTGCTTGTTCTTGCTGTGTTCATCTTTTGCGTTCTTCTGTGTCTGCTTGTCTCCCCCCGCTGCGGCGACCCGCCGAGTCAGCTCACTGTGCGGCAGCCTGCCTGCTCGCGGCGGCTTGCCCTGCTTGCGGGGGGCTTGCCCTGCTTGCGGCGGCTTGCCTTCTCTAGGCGGTCTGCCCACTCGAGGAGGCCCTGAGAACCGAACCCGGGGCCTCCCATGTGGTAAATCGGCACCCTACCAATTGGGCTACAGCTGGCCCCCCGATGTGTAGCTTCTGCTAACTAAACAGAACATGGGTCCAGATGTGCAGCACATATACCGCCTGGGCAGGGGTTTATGTGTGTGCATGTATATGTGTGCGTGTTTGTGTGTACATACACACAATACAACTGAAAGGATGCCTCGGCAATATTGTTTGGTAGTGATGATGTGTCTAAGTTTGGGCCTCTCAGAGATCATAACCATTAGTTTAAGAAAATTAGAGTACAGTAATCTCTTTTCCCAAGCTTTGGTAAAGTCGTGGCAAAAAATGGGAAAAAGAAGCCAATCTGATTGGTTAGAATTAAGAATACTCCTGTGTGGCCGGAGCTCAGGCTATCTGAAGTTGGTAAGCAGGAGGATGAGATTTGAGGATTTGCCTCCTCCCAGAGTAGAAGGTGGTGATAAAACACTCTGCTTTTCCTAAAGTGCAACTACACTATGCATGCTTCCCACACTTTAGAGATAGGAGATGCATCTGTGCTCATCCCATTTCTGTCAACGAACTAGCTATGAGATCTGGAGCCTGCTACTTCACAAACTCTGGCCTCAACTTTCCTCACTTGTAAAAAATGTTTGACATGATGATCTCTAAGTTTCCCTTGTGCTCTTGCACCTTGTTGCTAGCACCTTGGTTCTCAGAACAGCAGCATCTACATCACTTGGGAACTTAGAAATGCAGAAGTTTCGGGCCTCACTGCAGACTGAGTGCATCAGAATCTGTCTTTTCACAAGGTCCCTAGATGAGTCAGGAGCCCATCAACGTGTGAGAGGCACAGCTCTAGCATTCTCTTTCATTCATTGAATTATTTCTTCGATGTTCATTAATTTAAACACATTATAGGCATGACTATATTATGATTAGATTGTTTAATCTATACTTAAAAAGAGTAAGAGAGAATGTGTGTGATTATATGCATGTGTGTGTAGATGTATGTGTGTGTTTTGAAAGAGAGAGAGAGAGAGACCTACGTATTGGCTTAGAATAGAGAAAGCCCTGCACTAAGATCCTCTTGGGCATACATTGCATTCGTTTGACAGAGAAATGTTCTATTGACAAAGGACATGCCTTCTGAAAATGTAAGTGAGAAGATGATATAAAGTCTGAGCAAGAAATATCTAAAAAGGACCTTTGATTTGGAGCTCTTAGATAATTTAAAAAATTGCTATCTGTAAAGCATTCCTTCAATTATATTTAAATAAAATAACTTTTGAGCATTCTCTCTGTACAAAGCACAGGGCTAGGTTCTGCAAAGCACAGAGATATCACAGGATTGTACAATGTGAGAGGTGGAAGGGACTGTGGAGATGACGTAGTGCATCCCAGTTTCTCACTGTTGGGATGAAAAGACTAAGGCATAGGGAATTATGACTGGTCCAGTGTCACACAGGCAACCTAGAAGCAGAGCTGGGAGTAGAAGTCAGGTCTTGGAAGGTAGATTGTAGTCTTTGGAGACCAGTTAGGAAGCCATGGTAGGTTGAATTATGTACTCCAATCCAGACATGTTGTTGGTTTTGATCTGTATTCTTGTAGATGTGAACCCATTGAAAATAGGGCCTTTTGAACATGTTATTTTTAGTTAAATTGTCATGAACTGAATCAGGTGGGTCTTACTCCAGATTACTGGAGTCTTTTATCAGCAGAAAAAATTCAGACATAATGAGAGAAAGCCACAGAGAGGAGCTGGAAGCTGGAAATCAGTGGAACCCACAAGAGAAAGGAGAGGACATTGCCATGTTGTGTGGAGCAGGTTTACAAGCCAAGGAAGCCCAAAGGATCACAGCAACCAGCACCAGAATGACACAGCCTATGC
>PVKH010027968.1:0-12927 GCA_004027955.1 Chaetophractus vellerosus
ATGATGGAAGACCTTATTAAAATATATGAGTGGGTTCCACAAACTGCTCAGGGACCTCTTTATCTTTGGCATAAAGGAAAGCCATCAAGGAAATCCTGAAAAGCAAACTGGTTAACATTATTCTCATATTAAAAAATGACTGCTCATTTTAAAACAAAAGATCTACTTCAGTATTAAGATGGGGTTCAGAATTATTCCTGGGGGCCAGTACGTTCATTTTGCCCTTTCTTACCCAGTTTTCTTTTCAATAGAATCCACCTTAGTCTCCAGAAAATAGGTAGAAGATAAGCCTATTCTTCCATGTAGCCCTGTAGTGGGGCAAACAGTTCTAAGCCCACTTCGTCCTAAAATATTGCTATATACAACACCCAAAAGGAACAAAAATTCCAACAATTGACCAAAATGGTCCCTGATATGCAAAATTTTTGTTAGTTCCTAGTTCCATGGGATTTCTTTCATCCCTATCCTGTAGTCAGTCATATACCAACTCAACATTTCAGATTCAATAGATGAATGTCAATTTTAGGGTGGCTTTCACTAATTATTTTCTATATTTAAAATAGTCAATAACAATAATTCCTCTTATTCTTTCCTTGTCCTTGCTGATGAGATGTTATCTTCATTTTTCTACAATTAGAATTTTAACCATTGACTTTTCATCCATTCATTGATTCCTTCAACATTCTACTGAGATCCTCCTAATTCCTTTGCACTCTGCTAGGTGCTGGGGGTCAAAAGAAACATAAAAAAGGAACCCTGCCCTTGAGGAGCTCAGAGTTTAGTGGGGAAGATAGTCTAGTGGGGAAAGAAATAATCTTGTGTACAACCTTGGTTCCTACTTGTTAGGAGCTTACAACTGAGAGGTGGTAAGAATACATATTTGTTTTGAAGATTGGCTAGACTTAGTTTCACTCCCTGCATTCCCTTTCTCCATCCCCACCTTCTCAGTTACAAAAATGAGAATCATATCTTTTTGGAAAAAGTTCCACAAAGCTGTGTATTCCATATTGGTACCACACTTGATTTTGAAGAGCCAGAGGGAGGTAATTGGTGACAGCTATTATAATTTTATTCAAAATTAAAGCAACCTGATTTCTCATCCTGTGTTTCTTAAATGATGGTATCACCTTTCCTTAGCCTTGGGCATTCCATTTTTTTTTTACTTACTCATATATGTCATAAATGGACATAAATGCAAAACTAGATAGCCTAACTGGATGGTATGGACTATAAACACAAACTCCTCATTTGTGAGACTCTACAATTTGAAACATAATGCAAACATATAAAACAATTTAAACTCTAATTACAGCCATGAATAATTTTTTACTTAACAAAAAGTTGTGTCTGTGTAAATTTTTAGTTTATGTAGATATTATAATAGAAGTTAAGGTGGGAAAAGAGAAGCTAATAGATTTTATGATGTAATATTCCTTTTCAAGAAAAATAAAGTAGAAAAATGCTTAGCAACAGTAGCTAAGCAACACATTAAAGAGCACATTGATTTTGAGGAAAGAAATCTGTTCACTGGTGTATGAAAGACCTAAAATTTTATGTACTATTATTTAAAATCAGTGTGTTATGCATTGCTGTTTTATTCATCTGGTACTTTCTTTAACTAAAACTATAAGTTTATCCTCCAGGTTAATGAATGAGAAAAAGATTCCATTATAATAAAATATTATTTTATAAAATGTTCAGAGATATCCATATTTCTCTAAAGTAAAACATTGTAAAATTCGTAAATTTTCACATATTTAGAGCTTACACTGACTGCATTATTTTGTTTTTCTTTACACAATTAGAAATTAGTCTTTTTCATTTTCATGCATTAATAGTTTGATATTAATTTTCAATTAAGAAAAATACTTTATGAAATTTACTCTCGTGGTAGTTGATTTTTTGACCTAGAAATACTTTGAATTATTTTAAAAATTAGAAATTGAAGTACAGTGGCTATTCTTTTAAAACAATTTTGGTCTATTTTGTTAAACAAGCTGGATGACATTCTTTATACACTTTGATCAATAGTGAAAACTGCTGAAATTATTAATGATGACTTAGATTTATTTTAGGAATTTAAAACTTTTGTGTATCCTACATTTTCATCATTTCATATGATTCTTTAAAATAAAACATGTGAAACTGGTTGAGTAGGTGATATTTTTACATTTTATTTGTTATTATTTTTTTTTAAAGATTTATTTATTTTATTACATATCTCCCCTTCCCCCCCTGCTGCAGCGACGTGCCAAGACTGGTCACTGCGCAGGCACGGCTTTCCCCACTTGCAGGCGGCTTCTGCTTCCATTCACGGCCAGCTTTCAGTTCGCGGGTGGCTGGTTGCGCTCCATTCACAGGTGACCTGCCCTGCCCGTGGCAGCTTTTTGCCCTGTCCGTGGCAGTTTTTTGCCCTGCCCACGGCGGCTCTGGCCCGCCCATGGTGGCTTGCCATTCTCAAGGCGGTCTGCCGGCTAGGAGAGGTCCCCGGGAACCGAACCCGGGGCCTCCCATGTGGTATGCCGGTGCCCTATCCACTGGGCTATCGAGCCACTTTACATTTTAAGTGTGAAAAAAGTGGGTGGCTTTGTGTGTTGCCTGAAATCAGTTAGGTATAAAGAATGTCAATAATGGAATCCAGGTCTTCTAGTTTGAGTTGATAACTTTTTTGACTATAAGATAACAGTACCGCATTAAGTTTCTTGTCCTGGTATAAAATGAATTTACCGAATGCTTTCTACCCATATTTTATTCAAATTTTTTGGATTTTCAGAATAGAAAAGAATGAGAATTCCAGACTTGAGTATGGAAACAGTCTTTTGTTGCTGGTTTCCTTCTGTTTTGAATAAATATCTTAGCATATACCCAAAGCATAAGCAACAAAAGAAAAAATAGATAAATGGGACCTCCTCAAAATTGAAAACTTTTGCACCTCAAAGGAGTTTGTCAAGAAAGTGAAAAGTCAGCTGACTCAATGGGAGAAAATATTTGGTAACCATATATCTGATAGGGGCCTAATATCCAACATATATAAAGAATTACTACACCTCGAAAATAAAAAGACAAACAACCCAATTTTAAAATGGGCAAGTGACTTGAATAGACACTTCTCCAAAGAAGAAATACAAATGGCTAAAAAGCACATGAAAAGATGCTCAACATCACTAATAGGGGAAAAGCAAATCAAAACTACAGTGAGATAATCATCTTACACCCATTAGACAGATTGCTATTAACAAAACAGAGGACTACAAGTGTTGGGGAGAATGTGGAGAAATGGGAACCCTTTTCCACTGCTGGTGGGAATACAGAATGGTGCAACCATTGTGGAGGACAATCTGGCAGTTCCTCAGGAAGCTAACTATAGAACTGCCATTTGATCCAGCAATCCCACTACTGAGTATAAACCCAGAAGAATTGAAAGTGGGGACACGAACAGATATATGCATCCCAATGTCCATACTGGCATTATTGACTATTGCCAAAAGTTGGAAACAACCCAAATGTCCATCAAAAGATGAATGGATAAGCAAACTCTGGTATATACATACAATGGAATATTACTCAGCTGTAAGAAGAAATGCAGTATTAACACATAGGATAATATAGATGAACCTTGAAGACCTTATGTTGAGTGAAGCAAGCCAGGCACTGAAGGACAAATATTACATGTCCTCACTGATATGAATTAAGCGAATTGACCAGACTCACATATCTAGAGTCTGGGAGATTGGTTTACAGGAGACAGAAAGGGAGTAGAGGGTCATGAGCCAACGCCCATATGGGCAAAATCTATGATACAGTGAAAGAGTGTAGTTGTGCAGTGGATGGGCATGACAGTGGTGCAGTGATGCTAATGGGCTGGGTGGTGCTGGTCTGTGAGGTGGTAGGGTTGGGGGGTGGGTTGCACTGTCCATGGAACTGAGGGGAAGGTTGGGGGAAGGAGCATATGAACTCTGGGGATTTGTGGGTATGTGGTTGAAACTACAATGTTGGGAATGTTCTTTGGCAAATATGGCAGAGAAAGGTTACTGGTTTAGGGTATTGGATGTGGGGGACATATGGGACAGGGCACACCCGGGGCAGGCTTTAGGGAGTATGTGACTGTTCATCCTGTCATATTGCATTGCATCTGTGGGTGGTGATGCACAGAATGAGCAGGAAGGTGTTGGACTCCCATCCTGTGGAGTCCTGCTGTGTTCTCAAGTAAAGGGGCAGGAGTCTCTTGAGAACATAGGCAGTGCCTACTAGGGGAGGACAGGCCAGTATGTCAAGTCCTCAGTGTTGTGGCAAGTAACTATTAATCTTGTTCTTCAAGGAGTGAAGCTTGGTGATTGCCATGGTTCCCAAAGAAAGGATGAGGGAGGAATAGAATAGGTGAAACATGGAGCATTTTGGGGGATTTGGAATTGTTCTATATGATCTTGCAATGATGGATACAGGCCATGTTAAATTTCATCAAAATTTATAAAAGTGAATGGTTCAAAATGTAAACCATAATGTAAATCATTGACCATAGTTAGTAGCAATGCTTCAATATTTGTACATCAATTATAACAAATGTACCATTGACATGTAAAATGTTATTAATAAGGGAAAGAGGAAAAGGGGGAGGATGTTGGGTATATGGGAATCCCCTATATTCTGTGTGTGACTTTTCTGTAACCTAAAGCTTCTTTGAAGATAAAATAAATAAAATAAGACACTGGTTGAATAAATGGAAGAAAATGTCACTGTATATATAAGACAATAGATCTTTCAGTGATAAAAGACATTCCAATTGTTAAAAAAAATTATTTCAAAAATTTTAAAATTTCTTGTATTTTGTTTGTTATTTTAAAAATTATCATTATTATTTCATTTTTTTTACTAATTTTATTTGGTTATTTTGTTGGCTTCATTTTTGAAGAAGTTTTGGATCACAGAAGGGTACAGCTGTGGCAGGGGAGGATCATTGGTGTGGGATGTCAGTGATGAGGGATGCATAGAGAGAGGTTCACCTGGGGCATACCTACAAGGCATATGAATGAGTTCAAGTGTTCCTGGGGTATTGTCACAGTGGGTGGAGATCCACACAATAATAGAAAGAATATCGAATTCAGATCCTGGGGAGTTCTGCCACATTCTCTAATAGAAGAGCAACAATCCCCCAAGTACAGGGGCAGTGACTAGTGAAGGAGGATGGACCATTGACAGGCCCTTGATATTGATGACTGTACTTATGAACCTTTACTTTTGAAATTGAAACTTCCTCTAGAATTACAGGTTACCTAAGAGTTACCTCCTGAGAACCTCTTTGTTGCTGAAAAGTGGCCTCTCTCTAAGCCAAACTCAGCATATAAATGCATTACCTTTCCCCTGTCATGGGGCATGACTGTCAGGGATGAGCCTCCCTGGCACCAAAGAATTACTACCAAGCACCAACTAGCAATGCAACTGGAAAAAGACCTTGACCAAAAGGGGGAAAGGGTAAAGACAAATGGGAGTTTATATGTATGGCTAAGAGATTTCAAAGTGAGTCAGGAAGTCATTCCAGAGATTACGCTTATGCACATCTCAGCAGGATCTCATTGATAGCCACAGTAAATATTGCCTCAAATAGCAGGGCTCCTAAGGGCTCTGGAGACATCCTGACAGTATAGGCAGGGCTGACAGCTTAGGAGTTTGGTGCCTTGCCCATGGGCCCTACTTCAGTATTTATGCTCCCCAGTGTGACAGAATTGGACTCAGTTGTGGTTTCCCTACACATGGCTCTTCTGCTCCTTCCTTGTCCTCGTCCTCATCCTCCTCCTTCTCCTCCTCCTCTAATACTAACTAGAGTTAATATTAGAGTTGATAGTTTTATGTCCAAGAGACTTGAATCTTTGGGCTTTCCACATGCTGGTTGGGTCCTGAATCTCAAAAGAGTTGCAATACCTACTCTCCAGTTCATTGGACTGACCCAGGACAACTAACAAGGAGATGTTGAAGGACAGCGACCATCCCAAGGAAGAGAGAGGGTCTACAACTGCAAGTGAGATAGTCCCATCCATCTGCCCCATAGGATCTAAGCCCCCTCTCAATTAGAGGCAGAGTGGGTATTACCATCCCAGAAACCTCAGGATTGGAGAATGAACAATGGACTAGAGTAGACTTACTATTATTTGACTTATTGTTATTCTAGCAGTGGAAGAATATTTATCATTGATGGGGAGGCAGAGGCCACCGGAAGTTCTGAGGGGAGGGAAAAGGAAAAATAGGTGTAAAATGGTGGCATTTTCAGGACATTAGAACTGTCCTAAATGATGTTGCAATGATAGATACAGGCCATTATATATCTTGTCATAACTTAGAAAATTGTGCAGGAGAGAGTTTGAACTATAATGTAATTTATAATCCACACTTAGTGGCAATGCTCCAGTATGTGTTCATCAGTTGTAACAAATGTACCCCATTCTTTTTATTGGTTATATGTTTAGTCACCTCCAATAAGCACCTCCCATAAGTTATACATTTCTAGTAAATTACTCCTTTTTTTTAAATAGAAAAAGGTTGCAAAATGTCATTTAATTAGTTAAAATCAGTAAGTAGGGGAGCCAGTGTAGCTCAGTGGTTGAGCACTGGTTTCCCAAATACAAGGTACTGGGTTCAAAACCCAGTCCCAGTACCTCAAAAAAAAAAAAAAATCAGTGTGACTCAGCTCCTGCAATGGACAATGTTTATGTAAAAATTTAAATTCGAGAAGGCAACATTTTTCAAGAGCTAGAGAGATTAAGTTTACTGCTGGTATCATTGGCCAGGAATTGCTTTGTGCCAAATAATTTTAACTGTATTACACCAGTCTCCTCTTTTGAATTAGATGTATAATATGGTAGCCTGATGTAGTAGGTGGACTTAGCTAGCTGGGTGTTAAAAGATATTTTTGGTCACTTTTGAGTCAGTCAGACTCAAAAGTGTCCAAAATCTCTGAGCCAGAATAGGGAAAATCTGGATCAAAATCTCAGTCTTTTAGGTTGATTTAAGAACCTATCAACTTTGAACATTTCTCTGCAAGGGCATTCACAAAGAGCTATGCAATGTATGATTCGATGTGCTCATTTCAAGTGAGACTGTGTCTCTGAGATACTAATTTAGCAAAGAATAATTGGGCTCATTTTCCTACATGAAATCATTTTCCTGAAATGAAAGTAGTAGCCTGAAAACATTCTCCAAACTGTGAAGTTGAAAACAAAATTCTAAAAAGGGTCTCTGATTTTAAATTTTCTGAAAATAAACTAACATTGATTGAGTTTTTCTTTCTAGTTTGATATTGATAATATGAATGAAGCACTATAAATTGAAGTTATTAAACTGCAAAACAATTAAATGACTGAAAACTAAATACAATGATGTTGGACAAAATTGAACACATATCTCTACATAATAATCCTCTGTAAAAATAGTCTATCTGTGTACCAATGTTTGTAACCTAATACTCAGGATATATAAAACTAAACCACAAATCCTTCAACCTGGAAGAATAATTTGTTTTACTCAGATTCATATTCAAAAATGTAATTTACAATGACAAGTCAAAGGAGAAAGAAATTATGAAAGAAAGCTTCAAGAATGAAATATTTCTATTTTTAAAGTTCTTTTTTATCTTTAATTTAAAATATCTCTAACATCATACATATATGTTTGCACCACATTATATGCTTATATCATTGTTCAGGAAGCATAAAATATGTTTTGCTGTTTTTCTGGCCCTTGATTTTCCTTGGATCTAGTCTGCTTCACTTATTTACATAGCTGGTTGGCCCCTGTAGGCATTTGAGTGACTCTGCCTTGACCTAATCCTCTTTTGATGCTCTATTACCCCATTGAAAGACTACATTAAAGAAAATCTTTGTGGTGTCTATAAACAGAAAGTCCAAAGAGCAAGAATTTGTCAGTGTCCCCAGTAGGGGAAAAATGTACCCAGACCAGTGGCCTCCAATACCAGTGCCCCTTGGCAGATACATCCTTCTGTGGAAAGAGATGCTTCAGTATCTTCTCGATTGATAATGGTGGCCATAAATATCATTCAACCAGTCATCCTTAATCAGCTGCTACTTTCACCAAGCAACAGTACTATGCATTGTTGATCTGGCCTGGAGAAAGATCATAATTAGCAGGCACCAGAGCATCTTATCTTCTCAGAAATGAAAATTTCCCCTATAGATTAATAAATTTGTTTTCCAGTTTACATAGCAGCCTCAGTTTAGGTAGCTCTGTCAGTCCTGGAGCCTTATCACCTTTGGTCACACTTGACATCTTGGTCTGTAAACGATGTTAATTTCCCCATCTATTTAGCAAGTATTTACTTATATATTTATAACTCAGTGTTTTAAGAATGGTTGGACCATACCCAATCCTGTTCATCTGAATTTATATGAGTATTTGGGAATAAGAGCAAGAGACTCACCATAAAAACTTACGACTGTTTGAAAGCCCACATAAAATGGATGAGCTCAGGCATTGGTGGAGACTGGCACTATTCAAAAGCCTAATCAAAGTTGCTAATGTGTGGTTCCAGGAAAGGATGTTTCTACTAATCATTAAAAAAAATTATTTTAGTCTATTCTAGTGGTTTTACATCTTGAAAAATTTCCCAGTAGACTAGTTGAACAGAGTTTACTGTTAATAAAATGCACCTTAGGGTAGAGTGGGCTGAGCCTACAGGGCTTCCCAACCTAACCATGGCTGCTAGCACTTTACTATGTAATGTGAAGGCAAAGTGGTTAATGGCCCCAACAGGCTTTTCTACAATAGAGTAATTAATGCGAGTTTACATCCATCTCAGAGGTGAATAGGCATTCTCTGACATGTATCCATTAATATAAGTTAAGAGACAAAGTATTTTAATTATATATCATGCCATATAAGGCTTTATAACTTGTACCAAGTCTGTCAATATTGGAGTCAATAAAAGTTGAGTAACTGTGAAATAAGATTCTGAAAAATTAATCTTAAAGCTGAAATACTATGAAAAGTGAATGGAAATTATAGATGCATGTAAGTTTGTTATATTAGTCCTATTTTTTTGGTTTGTATTATATAAAATAATTAAGTGTTCCTTTAAAAATCCATCCTCATTCTATTGAAGAAAATGTTTGTATCTGCCTTTTAGAAGCAGTAAATTGAATTCTCATATATGTTTTAAGTAAGTTAATTAAAAATGTTTGTTCTAAGAACTAATGTTGGAAAATGATAGTATATACTAGAGACACATTTCTGTAAGAATAAGCAATAACATCTAACAGATGCAAAAGGAACAAATACCATACAATCCTATTTTTTTTCTAATCCTCACTATAGTAATATTCTTAATAAAACCACAAAGCATTTGTTAGAAGAGATCTAGAAGGTCATGGAGTTAAACTCCCTACCGGATATATAAATCTCCCTTACGTCACCCTGAATAGTCATGCAGCCTCTCCTTGAGCATTGCCAATGACATTGGATTTATTACCTTTCTATTCAGTTCATAAATTTTACCTTCTATATGGTTTTAGAGTTCTTTATGTGTATGCTATATGACTTCTACTAGACTGTAGTCTCCTTGAGGGCAGAATCAATATTTAAATCTCTAATGCCCTCTTTTTAACCAGTGTCTTTTCCCTGTAATCACACTCTCAAAAATATTATTTAAGAATAATTAATAGTTCCAGTTGGGGGACACTCTACTTTTAGAAGATTCTTTCTTAAATTGAGCCTTTTATCTTCTGACTTCTTGTTCATATTCCTTTCTTAGGAATCTCTGAGACCTATGGTGGGGCTTCATCCTCTAAGGTGGAGCATAAAAGTATTTGGCTTCTTGCTATTGCTTTCACTATCCCTTCTGCAATGGAGACAAAGCTAATCTCAGTTTCTGTTGTTTTAAAATAAGGGAGTGGTATTTCATTTCCTCATGGCACTGCAGTGTCTCAGATTTGATTGGACCTAAACCAATCACTGTATTATTCAAGACACACTGATTCTTTGCTTATTTTAATTGCAATTCAAGTCACTCTCCAGTCCTAAAATTGCTCAATGATATCCTGCTCCAAGAGAGGAACACTTTTCTGGGTGGTCCCAAGAGCTGCCATTTGACTGATGAACACTAGGTCAGCATAGGTGGTGAGAAATAATTGCGCTTTAGGATGATTTTGTAGTGATAGTACCAGCTTCATCAAGAGGGAGAGAGGGAGCCAGATTGGTCAAGTTTTTTTTTTTTTTCCAAAGCATAGACTGTTTTACAATTACAGCAGTCCTTATCACAATGTCCAGCTTTCTCACTTTACAGACAAGGAAGCTGAGACTCAGAAATAGGATATTGTCTCTAGGTCATAGCTAGCTGATGGCAGTATCTGAGGTGGAGCCCAAGAGCCTTTTCTTCTGGTATAGTGTTCTTTCTCACAGTTCTCTTCAGATTTCAAATTGAGTTGTCTTTTCTGTATCATGTCCTGTCAGATAAAATTTAACTATAAAATTTATCAGAGGGTAGTAAATGCTTTGGTTAAAATGTGTTTTCTGATTTATTGCCTGAAGAGCTTAAGGATAAGTATTTAATAAGCCTCACCTAGAAACATGTCATTCTGTCTATAGCAGCATAAATGCCATCTCTCTTGTGAAGAAGAGAACAGCCAGTTTTCTTCAGATTATCTTCAAGTCATCTTTTCCTCAGAAAATTTAATTTCACTAAAATGGTTAGTGGTTAGTGCTTAGTCATTTCAGAAACATGGAAGCACAAATCAGTATAATGAACTAATAATAATGAATCTGATGTGATAAGAGGTGAATGTTTACCAGTCATCAAGGTTGAATTCCTGACACTATACAAATACTTATTTGTCATATTGGGGTATGTATACCTTTTTTTCTTCTTTTTTTTAAGGTACCAGGGCCGGGGATTGAACCAGGACCAGAACCTCATATGTGGGAAGCCAGCACTTAACCACTGAGCCACATTGGCTCCCCCAAGTTGTTTTTTTGTTTGTTTGTTTGCTTGTTGTTTGTTTTCTATTGTTATTGTTTTTAGGAGGCACTGGGGACTGAACCCAGGACATCCCATGTGGGAAGCAGGCGCTCAACTGCTTGAGCCACATCCGCTCTCTACTTTTTTCATATATATAAGAGAGCAATTTATAATGGTGATCCTTGGATTTCAGAAAATGTAACCAGTCCTGAAGGTAGATTTTTTTTTAAAGAGCCTAGAAGTACTAGAAAACATGAAGAATAAAAAGTGTAAATTTGTAGGGTTGCTTCTTCCCCCCATGATTTGTTAGTGGTTATAATTATAGAAATTTAGACACACAGACAAGAATTTTGGTTTTATGATATGTTTAGTCAAATCAAAATGATTCCTACTATTTATGTTCCTTCTTCCCTCCCTCCCTCCCATTCTTGCTTTCATTCACTTATTTTTGGGGCATTTGTTCAAGAAGAACTGATTCTCTGTCACATGAAGAGCCCTTTACCTATACTGGGAACACTAGGATAACTATAAGGCATTAATTTCCTTAATCTCAAGGAAGTGAGCAGGTCGGATAATCCACGATGTGACTCATTATAACGTAATGTCATCAGAGTTAAAGATTTGTCTAAAGTGTATGTGGGGGCCAGCTGTAGCCCAATTGGTAGGGCGCCGGTTTACCACATAGGAACCAAACCCGGGGCCTCCTCGAGCAGGCAGACAGCCTTGAGAAGGCAACCCGCAGCGGGCAGGGCAAGCCACCATGGGCAGGGCAAGCCGCCCTGAGCAGGCAGGCCGCTGCACGGTGAGCTGACTCGGTGAGTCGCCGTAGCAGGGGGAGACAAGCAGACACAGAAGAATGCAAAAATGAACACAGCAAGGACAAGCAGAAAGGAGGGGATATGTAATAAATAAAAAATAAATCTTTAAAAAAAATAAAGTGTATGTGCAGGGGGAGTCTGCAGTAAGCAGCAATAACTTACAATTTAGGTGTTGGAGATGATTTCACAGAGTAGGTAATGTTTGAGTTGAGCCTGGATGGAGGACTAGGACTACATATCTGGCAGAGGAAGAGGAGGAAAAAGCATTGTAGAAATAGCACAAATGAAGACACAGAAGGATAGGCACAAGTAGCTTGTTTTCAGCGCCCTAGTGGTTTAGCTTGATGGGCACTTAGGGTGAGGAATAATGAGAGAAGCACCAGGGGCCAGATTGAGAAAGGCTGTGCATGACATGCTGACAATAGCTCATAGATGAAGCAGGGAAATGAAATGATCAGATCTGTGTTTTAGAAAGAAAACCTGTACTAATCAGATAATCTAACAAGTACACAATCTTGTTGGCCTTCAAGCCTACAATATAATAATGGAGATGGGAAAAAAAGCAAGGCAAGATAAAAATGAAGTGATAAGTAGGATAAAAATAATACAAAATGGTATTCAGAAACTGAAGAAATATTATAATACTGAGAGGAATCAGGAAAAAAATTCATGGAAGATATTCTCACTTTTGAACTGGGCCTTGGATTATGGAGAGGATTTAGGTACATAGTGAAGGGTGGGGAAGTACCTTCAATGTAGAAGAAACAACATGAACAAAAACTCAGAAAGTGGGCAGGAACAATGAGTGTGTGATAGGGCATAGGCTTTAAGGCTCAGAAGGTAAACTGAGAAGGACAAGGAGGTCCTTGAATAAATTAAATACTTTGATCTTAATTTTACAGAGGTGTTTGAGGAGAATGTGATCAGAGATGTGATTCAAAATTTGTTTATCTGTAAGTGATGTCTAGGATGCAATGTTTAGGGAGAGAAAGCCTAGGACAGCAGTAATATTTCAGGTATGAGATGAGATCCTGAGTGGTACTGTGACAGTGAGTCTGAATGAGGGAGACAACAGAGAGGGAGAATCCTTAGGACTTGGACAGTTCACTGAATGTGGGAGACATTGACCTTGAAGCATACATGATGATGTGG
>PVKH010027969.1:0-12930 GCA_004027955.1 Chaetophractus vellerosus
TTTGTCCCCCCAAACACGTGAGCAACAAAGTTGTCAAAGAACACTTAATATTTAGTAAAACAGTAAGGAACATAAAAATTAGGGGGAGGGGGCGTTTTCAAAAGGAAATCTTTGGAGATCAGTGAGTACACACTCCTAAGTACACATAAATATTAATAACAGGTATCCCAGAAATAGCAGAGCTTGAAACAATGGATATTATATAAATTAAAGGTACTTCAGATGCAAAGGAAAAAACAAAACAGTAATTAATGAAATAACCACCCCTATCAACATAACACAGGAAGGATGAAGTGAACACAACCACGTACAAGATTTTCCCCAATGTTTTCATCAGGGTGTTGTGGTTTTTTTTCTTTAAGCTTACATACATTAGAAATTCTTCTTTCCACTCTAAATATTAATATTTTACCCTTTTAAGAGAAGGGTCAGGAAGAGAGAAAATTCCAAATCCTTTTCAAAATTTCCTGCCAGGTTCCATTTAGGCCAAACCAATGACAGCTAGTCTGAACAACTGGAAGAGCTGCACGCATTTTATTTTCTTTGCTCCCCTCATTTTAATACCTACAGGACCACAAGAAGCACAGTTTGGGGGAAACAATCAACTCCTGTAAAGACATTTGATAACAAAAGAACAAGTCACATATCTGATAAAAGACTCATATCCAAAATATACAAAGAATTCTTAAAACTCAACAAGAAGAAAACAAACCCAACTAAAAGATCTGAACAGAAATACATCACCAAAGAAGATACACAGATATACACACAAGAAGATGCTCAACATCATTTATCCTTAGGGATTTGCAAGTAAAACAATATCACACATTTATTCAAATTGCTAAAGTCCAAATAACTGACAATATCAAATCCTGGCAAGGATGCATACCAACAGGAACTTTCCTTCATTGTTGGTAGGAAGGTAAAATGGTGCAGCCACTTTGGAAAACAACTTGATGGTTTCTTATGAAACTAATCATAAGCTGCACTCAAGTTGATAAAGTTGTTTCCCACGGGAGAACAGGTTAGCAATTCTGACACTTTTATACTTATTTGCTAGGGTTGACAATTAAATAAATGGATGGTGGATGGTGGATGGTGAGATTCAGATTTCTTGCTGCTGGTGTGGGAAGTTACAGATAAGCAAGGGGAGGAGGCTAGAAGGATCTGTGTGGTAGTGTATTAGTTGGAGACATCAGCATGAGCTCCTGTTTAACTTAATATAATATAGTTATATATAGAAATATTTATAGATCTGTGTATATACATGGGTCATTATACACACTTCTGAGAAGACCTAGAAGCCATGACCCCCAAAGCAATGAACACACCTAGGTCCCAGATCTTGGTTTCCAAAACCATTCTCCAGTGAAAGGAACCAAGATTCCTGGGAGAAGTGGCTGATTATAGAACTGGGGCAGGAAATACACAAGATGAGCCTGGCATCGTCTAGTGCCAGAAAGTTAGAAAGTGCTTTAAAAAAGAAAAAAAAGTCCTATATTGATGGGAATATGTTAAATGGGCACAAGAGCCAATTGAAAGAGCTCCCAATTAGAGTAAAAGAATACAGCAGTATTGGATTATAACCCAAAGTCTAAAATTAATAGGCATGGATCCATATCAATATAAATAAATGATTAAATAAACAAATGGGGGAAGAATAGACAAATCTGGGCAGAAGAATTCTAAGTAATTTGTCTAGATCCTCTGTCCTTTAGGTGGAACGTAACTCCCACTTCTTAAGTGTGGGCTGTGCATAGTGACTTCCTTTCATTTATGGAAGGGGTGGGGGAAAGTATCTTCACAGGGGAGAAACCTGACAAACACCACCTCAAGCCAGGTGTTCAAGGTTAACATCAGCATGGTAAGCCACGTTGACAGTATAGCCTTGGTATGAAGTGATGGGAATGGCACTTCACCTCTGTGGTCTTCCTTCCAAAAACACATTGCCCCATTCTAATGAGAAAGCACCAGAGAAACCTCAGTTGAGGGACATTCTACAAACTACCTGACCACTAACTCTCAAAACTGTCAAGGTCATCAAAAATAAGGAGAGGGCTGAGAAACTCACAACTAAGAGACACCAACAGAGACATGATGAATAAATGTTATGTATTCTGGATGGGATTCTGGAACAGAAAATGAACATTAGGGAAAAACTGAGGAAATCTGAATAAAGTAGGGAATTTACTTGATCTTTCAATATGTGTTCATTAAATGTGACAAATGTACCATACTCGTGTAAGATATTGATAATAGGGGAAACTGGCTGTGGAGCATATAGGAACATTGTATATTGTCTTTGCAAAATTTCTATAAATCAAAAACTGTTCTGAAACACCCATGTTTGTGGTCCCCCCCTAAAGACTCAGAGGAGGTTCCCCCTCCTCCACTCAGATGCCTACCTAAAATACATTGA
The DNA here is from genome assembly GCA_004027955.1 of Chaetophractus vellerosus. Classification (NCBI taxonomy): domain Eukaryota; kingdom Metazoa; phylum Chordata; class Mammalia; order Cingulata; family Chlamyphoridae; genus Chaetophractus; species Chaetophractus vellerosus. The sequence goes on from PVKH010027969.1 coordinate 2,420, forward strand.
GGGTCTCGGCGCTGAGTCCAACAGCATTAGCAAGTGGGACCAGATCCTGGCAGCACGAAGACGCAACATCCATTTGTCAAAAGAACAGGAGAGCCACTTACCCTCTCACTGGCTGAAAAATAAAGGAGCCCACCCACCATAGCAGATGCCCTCTGGCACCTTCAGGAGCTAATGCTCCAAGACACCCTCAATATTCGCCAAGCATACAACCTAGAAAACATTTAATCACACCGACTGTGTTTCTTTTATAAAAGCATAGCGTTTTGTGGAACAGTAGCCATTTTAGTTACTGGGGGTGGAGGGAAGGAACAAAGGAAGATAATTTTTATTGCATTTTGCTATACATTACAAGATCATTTTTATATGACACTTTTAATGAGCTATTTGTTTTTGTTATAGTAAGTTTTTATCAAATACACAAAGATTTTTTGGGGAAAAAAAACTTCTGAAATATAATTTTACTTTTTAAATTTTTTTTTTTTTTTTTTTTTTTTGAGACTGTTATCTTCTAAACGTGAACTTTGCCTGTGCTTTCCTAGGCCTCAAAAAAGAAGGTGTATATGCTCTATAACCTGCAGCCAGACCGGTCTGTGACTGGTGGGGCTTGGTACAGTGACCAGGATTTTGAATCCGAATTTGTAGAGGTGCTTAACCAACAGTGTTTTAAATTCCTTCAAACTAAGGTGAGACAAAAGAGGAAACATCACTGCCAATTTTTTTTTTTACTTTCTTAATAAAGAATGTTTAGTCTTATATATAATTTTATAGAAATTGAAAATACTGAAATTGGTCATTTTTACTAAATGAAATATGTTCTGCTGTTGGTTTGACTGCATAAAATTTGATCACAAAACACTTAACCAGTATTCTCGCTGAGATTTCTTATTCCTTTTCCCTAGGCAGAAACAGCACGAGAAAGCAAGCAGAATCCGATGATACAAAGAAATAGTTCATTTGCTTCATCACATGAAGTGTGGAAATATATCTGTGAATTGGGGATCAGTAAGGTCAGACTTCAGTTTCTTACCTTTTCATCATTGTCATCCTATTTTTAAAAACTTATTCTTCATCAGAGGAATATAGTTTACAGTGTATCCCAAACATATTTGACCCAGAATTCTTTTTTCAGATACCTGTGAACATTCTGCAGAGCCCACTTTGGGACATACGTCCTAAGCCTTTGGCAAAGGCGATTGTTGCTGTCGGGCCCTGTCTGATGGACAGGCAGAGTTGAGACCTGGCAGTACATTTCCCACTCAAAATTCAAAAGTCTGTTCTGATAAGTTCTTGACTTTCTCAGGGACATTTCAGCATATGTGCAAAACAGCAGTCATAACACCGGTTGTCATTTACTGGTATTTCCTACTTATTGGATACAAATGGTGTTATCAGCATACTCTTTTCAAGACCTGAGCTGGATGCTTTTCACAACCAGTGAAGAACTCAAAGTGGCCACGTGGACAAGTCAGTTTTGTTTCCTGGGCCTCAGAAACTAGGAGCTTGGACTATTTGATGTCTAAAGTACTTTCTGCTCAAGCATCCCATAAATCTCCATCAAATTTTAGCCAAAGAATGTTGCATTCTAAGACTTCTGTATTTTACTTAGAAGGATGAGGATGTCAGAAATGTCAAATTTAGCATGAGGTTAGAGATGTGTTCTAGCTTTTCAGTGATTTGTGCTAACTTGGACCATTGTTCAGCCTCTTTGTGCTTTCGATTTGAGAATGCTTTCCCTTTCATCAAGTAATTATGACCCTTTCCTGTTTATAACACCATCCAAAAGGATGACTCTTTGTCATTTTTGTGTCCTTTCTAATGTGTCCCTTTTTTAGGTGGAGTTGTCCATGGAGGACATCGAAACCATCTTGAATACACTCATTTATGATGGGAAAGTGGAGATGACTATCATAGCTGCAAAAGAAGGCACAGTTGGCAGTGTAGATGGACACATGAAACTGTATAGGGCAGTTAATCCAATCATACCGCCCACAGGTTTGGTTCGAGCTCCCTGTGGACTCTGCCCGGTGAGTCAAAGTGGCTTCACTTTATCCCTCACTGCCACCAAGTGCACATGCCACAGAATGTAAACAGAGCAGGCACACTCCAGTCTTCTTCAGACTCTTTAGGGTTTGACCAAGAACTGCTCAAACCTCCACATATAACCTTGATGAATGGACCTTTACTGAACAAATATTGCTTTATATTCTTTCTTGGAATAACCAGGTTAAGTTTTCTGCTCTTAATCCTGAAGTGGTTTTTGGTGAGAGCTAATCACTTAACCCAAGCATGGAGAGAACAGAGATTCATGGAGTACCTACCATGGACTTAACATGTTCTTGATCCTCGTACATGGTCTCATAAATCTTCCCTATGTCCCTAGGAACTAGTGGTATCATCTCCCCTTAAGAGTGAAGGAACTTAGGCTTAGGAAAACTTAAAAGCATACAACTAGAATAACCACCAGGATTCAAACCCAGACATAATATTTTTTCCCTGAAGCATGCGTACCCTTCATTCATTCCTTCCACAAATAGTTTATGAGCACCAAGCACATGCTGTAGGCACTGACCCAGTCCTCATGGTACCTAGATTCTTGGTTTGCTAGCCTATGTTTTATTTCATTAAAAATATACTACCTTCCTTGGCTTATACTAGGAAGGTAGCTAGGCTTGAAACATTGGTTAATCAAAAATTCAGTCATTCATATTTTTAGGTCTCCCTTCATATGTTCCTGTTCCCTGCGATGAGTTTTTCACCCAGTGGGCGGTGAACATGGTCGTCTTAATGCTACAGTAAAAGGCCACTCATAACTAACTTTACGATCACTATGGAGGTCCTATTACAGTATGTTCTTAAATACAGACCTAATCCTTCTTAATTTGAAAATACTGCTTTAAATAAATGGTGGGGTCTTGGATATCTTGTTAATAGAAATTTTAGTTGTGGTTGACATTTGATTCAAGACTGTACTGTAAGAGTTTTAAACTTCAGCTTGACTATAAACTTTTTTCTTTTTTAAAGGTTTTTGATGACTGCCATGAAGGTGGTGAGATTTCACCATCTAATTGTATTTACATGACGGAGTGGCTTGAATTTTAATAGAGAACTAAAAACTTTACTGACATTTTACCAATAAAGTTAGTTTGGAAGCAGATAATTTAATTCATAATGAAACATCAATGTCCCTTGAAAGCAAACTTCAAAATAATGGATACAGACTTGCTGTTATGACAAGATATTTATGACAACTAAATTTATTTTAGTAGAATAACCAACGGAATATGAAGCAGATGAGGTTAGTAGTGGAATCGCTTCATCATTTATTCAATAAATAAAATACTTTTAAGCCATGGAGAACCACATCTTTTGAGGCTTTCAGGACTTTGATAGTTCAAGGAAAAAGAAGCCCAAAAAAACCATATTTATCGAGAAGTATGGTAATGGCTAGAGCTTAAAAATGCCCATTTTAAAGTTGTTTATGTCTTCTTCAGCTATATTTTATATCTGGTCCACTACCACCATTTCTGTTTTCTATTTTATTTATTGATTACATTGAGAAGAAAGTAAAAGTGGCAGAGGCAGAAATTGCAAGGGCAATATACAAACTTGGGTCATGAGGATGGAGAGAAGGTGGAACATCCCTTTTCCACACTATTAATTCCTTTTAATGTCAGAAGTATTCTTTTAAAGGTTTATACCACCATATAGCTCAAACCCAAATGAGGACTATTGCCAAGGATACAATGTTTTCAGTGCATAAGTAGTATCATTCTCATTCGAAAGGGAATATTTTCACTTTTCTTCTTTGTTTAATAAAATTTCCTAAGTTTCACTCTGTGGCTCGTTTGCATTGTTTGCTGGAATTTCCCTCTAGATTTTTATTTAATATCTAAGTCACTTAACTAAAATTAAAACTAGGGAAGCGGATGTGACTCAAGCAATGGAGCTCCCGCCTACTACACGGGCGGTCCATGGTTCAGTTCCCGGTGTCTCCTAAAGATGACAGCAAGCTGGTGTGACAGGCAGGCGCAGCCAGCTGACACAAGATGATGCAACAAGAGACACAAGAAAAATGTAATGAAAGACAACAAAGCAGGGGACAGAGGTTCCCGGTGTCTCCAAAAGAGGATGAGCAAAACAGCGAGCTGACACAACAAGAGACACAAGAAAAAAAACATAATGAAAGATACAGCAAAGCAGGGAACAGAGGTGGCTCAAGTGATTAGGTGCCTCCCTCCACATCAGAGGTCCCGGGTTCAGTTCCCAGTGCCTCCTAAAGAAACAAGGAAGACAACAGACACAGCAAGTGCAAACAATGAGGGGGTGGGGACAAATAAATCTTAAATTTTTTTTAAACCAAAAGTAACCCATTGCCCTCCATTCAAACTGTATTTATGAGGTTCCAGTCTTCTTTTAGATTCCTTCCCTTATGCTTTTCTAAAAATCTAATATATTTAAGTTGCATGGAAATGTAGCAGACAGCCATTATAATTGTTATGGCAGTACTTTCCATTCCAATCTTCAGCCATAAAGAAAATGCTAAATTATTTGATGTTGCACAAAACTGAGTTGTAAGGCTTTTTATGATCTCAGCTATTAGATTTTCACTTAGTAACTGCACTTAAAAGTTTTCTGTGTCCAGGCCAAAAGCCTGGAACCAATAGAAAGGGATTCATTCTCAGCTACTAAGGCCTGAGTTCTGTTACCAGTTTGGAGGTACCCTAGGTGGACAACATCAAAAGGGCTATTTTGAGATCAGTGGGATCAGATAAAAAAGAAAAAAAAAATTCACAGTAACCAATTTTTTAAGTACCAGATAAATTCTGTGGGCAGCTCTTTAGAATTAGCACTTGATGACACTAGCTCTTTGAAACAAATATCAAGTGTCAGATTTATATAAGATAAAGAAGGATCTGAGAGTCTTAAACTACAGTTTCTCTTCCACCCGCCGTGGGAGTTGGAATGGTGAGAACAATGTCCTTCCTGTGTGTGACCTGGCCCATCACTGAGGCACTGGTTTTATTTAATAAGAACACAACTTGGTGGAGCATTCTAAGTAGGGAGAAAGAACCAAAGTATGTTTTAAATAAAGACTGCATCATGTCTTTTAAAGTTTACAATCAATGGCTAAAACATAAAAGTACTTCTTGCCTTACCAGAATAGAGACCCTTCATACATTTTCCCCATAGTATGTTTTTCATTTTGAATATTAATTGGTGGGGAAAGAAACAATAATTTAAAAATACAGCTCCTCTAATGGATAGATAAATGGATTGTTTATCCTATAGGAGTAAACTGACCAAAAGAAATTGGGGGGGGGGGCAGTACCCCAAAAATCAAATTGTGAGTAAAGTCCTAATGCTTGCAGTGTGATTTCTATTTAGTATTAGGTATTTTGCTCACCTGAAAATGGATGGTCCCAGGAGTCTGGTGAGGCCCCTCCGTGCTTAATAATGATCCACAGAAAATCAAACAATCATAGGAATTCATGATTCTATGGTTTTAAATGAATGGTTTATGTAGGCTGCTTCTGTGAAACGCCTGTGATCTACTTTGGAGATATGTGAATTTTGTGGAAATGTGGGTTTTTTGTGTTTTTTTTTAAGATTTATTTATTTTTTATCTCCCCTTCCCCCCTGGTTGTCTGCTCTCTGTCCATTCGCTGTGTTCACAGTGTCTGCTTGTCTTCTCTTTAGGTAGCACTGGGAACCAATCCTGGGACCTTCCGGAGTGGGAGAGACTCACTCAATCTCTTGCGCCACCTCAGCTCCCTGGTCTGCTGCATCTCTCATTGTCTCTCCTCTGTGTCTCTTTTTGTTGTGTCATCTTACTGCACCATCTCTCCGCACGGGCCAGCACTCTGCATGGGCCAGCTCTCTGCTTGGGCCAACGCACCACACGGACCAGCTTGCCTTCACTAGGAGGCCTCGGGAATTGAACCCTGGACCTCCCATATGGTAGACGGGAGCCCAATTGCTTGAGCTACATCTGCTTCCCTGGAACTGTAATTCTGCTGGTGCTCAACTAAGCAAACCAGTCAACCAGAAGTAATTTCAAGTGGAGTCATTTTTACTTAAAACATGTATTCTTTACTAGATGCTGGGTGAAAGAAGAATATAAAATACATGCTCTAGAACAGAGCTATCCAATAAAACTTTCTACAATGATTTAAAAGTTCAGTATCTGCTGTCCAATATAAGAGCCTCTAGCCACATGTGGCTGTTGAGCACTTGAAATGTGGCCAGTGGGACTGAGGATCTGGAATTTTAATTCCATAGCTCCCTGTGGCTAGTGACGACCGTACTGGGCAGAACAACTTGACAATCAGATAGGTGTATCTTAATTATTTCTATAGAAAAGAAGAATATCAACCAATTATTTCTCAGTTGTATATATGTATTTTTTTCTATGAGAAAGAGGACAACAAAGTATTATGAACTGTTGCTATTTGTAGAAGTTTTTAGTTTTTTAGAAAGGACTTCAGAAAACAAGGCAGAATAAGTAAAGCAACTATTAATTCCAAATATTTAAAAAAGAATCCAACTTTGATTATATGCTTGGCCAAATCAATGCTAAACAGCCTCTTTAAGAATACTATTACCCAACTGATTTAATTTGCTTTTCACTAACTTGTCAAATACATTGTTTAAATTTTAATTACATTTAATTATAAAAAATAATATATGTATAGTAAAAGAAATAATCCCCAGGTACATAATTATGGTAGAAAAGGGACACCCAGCATACCCTATCTACCAAATTCCCATTTCCCCAAAATAATTGCCATTAAAAGCTTAGACTATCTTTCCTGACTTTTTTTTGTCCAAGCACAGTGAGAAGCCAAAAGGCTTTTCAGGGCAACCCAATGGCTCCGAGTCCCATTTGGGTTGCAACAGTGTGGGAACGCACAGCACTGCAGAAATGTCAGATTCTGCAACATCAAGTGTGAATTCAAATTCACTGGAAGTAGCTTGAGGTGATATTTAGGGATAATAGCCAAAAGAAGATGGGAAATGAAAAAAATTTTGAGGGAGTATGATGGAATGATGCTTGAAAGATCTAAAATCATGGAAGTAAAAAGCTATATAGCTTTTTCATAGCACAAAATTTGAGGTATGAAGAGATTGCTATAAAAAAATACTTGAGACTTTGTAAAAAATCCAAATTGTTCTCATTTCTTCCTTTTAAAGTATGTCCATTTTGGTTATTTTAGGCTTTTCTCAGGTTTTCTATGGAATCACCTAAAACGACCTGGCCGGGTAAATGTTTACAGCCAAGGTCACAAGTGGATGCCTTGGGTTGGTTTGGCTTGTAGTATTTGTCAATTTTTATTTACTGTAGTTACCAACTAACAATCTGCATGTACATGGATTGGAAATAATGTATTCATATGTGTTCCCTGAATTTTAAAACTGTCATATGAAGATTTTTTTCCCCTCAAAAACTCAGAAGCCTGGCAAAGCTGTGCCACATTCCCACATAGCAAAAAGCCCCTGATCCTGAGAGGTGGCTGCCTGCTGTGGACAGGACATAAGCTCTCTAGATTGCCCTAACCCCCACTCTCTCTCAGTCTTACATCAGGACAGTCTGCTGTGCTCACTCCTATTCCCTGCCTGAACTGTACGGATCCCTGACCCAGCATTCTAGTGATCCTAGTGGAGCATTCTCACTGTGTTCAAAGGCGGGGGGGAGGGGGGGGGAGCGGTGTGTCACCAGGTGAGCACTGGTCTGCGTTTGACATCCTGGGCCAGCTTGAAATAGCAGCTAATGTTTTGATCTCCAGGCCAACACTCTGGACCCTCAGTCATGTTTTCTTTCACCAATAAAATAGCAAGGTTTGTTCTATTTCAAAGATTGATCTCCTATAATAAACATGAGACCTATTTAGTTTTAATCAAGACCTGGGGAAAAGGAAACCTGGGTTCTAAGTCTCACTTGTCCACTTTAGATAGACAAGGTCGGTTAAGCTGTCCTATGTCCCTTATCAAATTGGAAAAAGTGCTTTACTTCATAGCAGTTTAGGAGACTGAGTCTGTAGAAAATGGAAGTGCTGTTTGTAAATTAGTTTGAATTCTACAACTTGTATTTGTTTCTCAGACATTTCCAGAACTGAACTTGATCTTTTATGTGTCTAGTAATTATCAATATAGAAAAGATATTATTGCTGTACTTACATATTGGAAATCAAAATAAAAATCATCCTGTCTATGCTGGTACTTTCAGCATAGACTTTACCACACTAATCAGTTCATGAAACTCCGTGTTCTGAAAGTGGCCCCGGTCAGTGAATTTGTACAATTTGGCCTCCAACTTATCAGCAACTTCTTGTTGCTCCTTCCAGGGAAGAAAAGGATCATCTGTGGACCCAAACTGCACAATGTGAGGGCAGTTGGCCTTGATCTTCTCCCACTGCCAGGGCCGGGTGAAGTAGCCTATGGGGAAAAAAATATATAATCTATCAGTGCCTAATGATAAACTCCATTCAGGAATATCTAGAAGAGACTCTAGCAGAGATTTAAACAGGGTCAGGACCTGCTAAGTGTAAATTAGAAGCACTTTTTGTTTTCATTCTGTAGGGCGTGACACCACACCTACTTGTGAGGAGGAAGTATATGGGTTAAATCAGGCATCTAGGGTTCAATTCTATATTATGGGTTGGGAAGAGCTCTACTGCCTCTCAAAGTGCCTAACTTCTATCCAAGAATGGTTGGTTAATATTTCTTGCATGCTAAAATACATGCTCTAGAACAGAGCTATCCAATAAAACTTTCCACAATGATTAAAAAGTTCAGTACCTGCTGTCCAATATAAGAGCCTCTAGTCACATGTGGCTGCTGGATTCTTTTAACCTCGCTGAAAGGCAGTACCACATTACAACCTGAGCAACCCCGTGACGAAGGGCTTTTCTGGAGTTTCTGCAGGGCAGGAAGGCAAAGAACCCAGATGCCATTGTTTGTGTATAGACAGAGCAGTGGCTCGCTCTACCTTTGCTAGATGCTGAGGGTGAGCTTGCTCGCTCTCCTCCCTCCCTTGCCTCCTAACAGAACAGGATGGTGGTGGCCCGCTGGGTGCATTTGTTTTTCTTTCCATTGCAGTATGTGTGACATTCTCTAGCTTAGTTTCTCTAAATTTAATTTAATTTAGTTTCCAATTAAAATGTACTTAGATTGAAAGATGATAAAGACTAAGCAGTTGTTAGCCACATAACCAAGAAAAGGGAGGATATAAGGAATTAAAAAAGTGGGAAACAGCTAAAGATGAAAGGATAAGACAAGACATTTATGGATGAAGGAATATGAAAATGGGGTTCAGAATAAGGGGATTAGAAGGGAAAAGGAAAAGTCCAAAGAAACCAAACCCACCACTTGCGCGCTCGTTTTCATCCCCCAGGTCTGAGGTGTAGGCAGCCACTAATACGACAGCGTAGACGCGATGAGTTTCTGCATACCTGAGGAGGGAAGGATTTTGCCAGCTCACTTTTCATGTTCACATGTGATCACCAAGAAGTCAATAGACCACTGAAAAACTCATTTGATTCTGCTTACAGAAAGCATGTGCTATATTCTTTTGAGGTGAACGTGAAAAACAGCAAGGAAACTGCAGAGCTACCAGCCCAGTGGTTAAGCACTCCACCGTGGCTACCTGGTGAGCTGCTCATTTTTCCAAGAGTCCAACCTCTTCAGTAATCCTTTGCTGCTGAGAAGTTTAATCTCTTTCTTGGGCGGCACTAACACCAACTTCAGTACACATCAGCATTACCTGGGGACCTGGTAACATGCAGGGCTCTGCCCAGGCATCTGATTCAGGGGGTTGGGGTTGGAGCCCAGGAATCTGCATTTTAAAGCATGACACCGCCCCCAACCCAGACGACTCAGATGTAAGTGGTCCATGACCCTAGTGTAGGAAACACCAAACAGTACCTGTGACGCCACACTCCGCACTGCATTGTCTTACTTGTCTGCACTGCATTCCATCCTTCTCCTTAAGGCAGACGCACGTGAGCCTTATTGATCTCTGGGTCCCTGATGCCTGGTAGAGTGTCGACAAGTAGACGCTCAGCAGGCTATCTGCCCACAGTTCACTCACTCAATGAGACTGGGCTAAGGAAGGACGTGGCATGGCGATCATCATTTCAAGAGGCCTTTGTGCCAGGTCACATTTAGAGTTGGCATCTTGTGCTTGGGCCTAAGCTTTTTTTCCTAGCCTTTTATTTTAAAAAAATTTTCCCCAGCTACCAAATAGTTGACAGAATGAACAGCTACATTGCTTAATTTTGCTACATTTTCATCCCTAAATATTTCAACATGTCTCTCCTAAGATCAAGTCTGTTCTCTTACATAACCACGTTACCATTATTCACCCCATGAAAAATATTGATACTGTCATATTACCTATTTTTAGTTTTCCCCAATTGTGCCACAAATGGCTTCTAAAACATGTTTTTTTCAATTCTAGATCTAGTGAAGGATCACATATTGCATGTGGTTGTCATGACTTTCAGTCTCCTTTA
>PVKH010027970.1:0-12922 GCA_004027955.1 Chaetophractus vellerosus
GACACCTCCCCTCCACACTGCCACAAGAGCACTCCCACCTCTGTGGTCACAACCCCTCACCTACAAGTCCCAAGCATTCATCCGGACCCCCTCCACCGCCCAAAAGCATCCTGGGCTCTCCAACCTGCCCCTCCCAATCCTCCTAATCATCATCCCTGCACCCCATAACCCAACAATATCACCACCCACCTGTCCCATCCCCCCAACACCCAACCACACTCCACCGTCTCACCACAGATTACATCCCTATGGATGATGTCCCACAACTTTCTCTTCTCTTTCTCTTTCTTGTAAACCTATTTTTCAGACCCTAGTTTTCAGGGACTGCTCAAAACAAGTGAGGTTCATGACCTCACTGATATGAATCAAGGGGAATAATCTCAATTATGGAAAAAGACAGTCACTAGCCATATAATTACGTGGAAAACATGTATGTTCTAATTTGCATAGGGTCTTGCTGGATAGTGAGATAATCTGACCTTTCCTTAAGGAAAGATAGGGAGAGACACCATGCCAAATTCTTCAATTTGGTGCCACTTCAAGTCTCCTAAAAAGAGTTAAAGTGGATTAGAAAATCAAACCTCATTCCTTACTGATGAAATTTTCTTATGTTTCTGTAATTTGGGCTAGATTGAACTATGCTGTTCTTCAGGTTGTCTCACCTGATAACACTCTGACAGTTCAAATGGAGTGATCAGTCCCAGATGACCTCATTCATAAATGTAGCAATTGGCTTAGGTACCTCAGTTCTCTTTCATTAGGCTTTTCATTCTGCAGCAGACAAAATTGGCCTCTATCACACCATAATTGTATCACTGCATTGGCTGTCTCACAAAAGCTAAAGCTCAAAGCCCCTCATGGTCAACCTGCAGGTGTTATACTTGTCATTTTATTATATTCTGCCCATCAAAACATGTCACAAATCCAATGAAATGATGGGGAGACACATTCCACCAGTTAATGGAAAAAGTTGCAAAGTTGGTGTGGCCATTTTAAATAAATTTCACTGTGATATATGAATACTTTTTATTTCTTGCTCATCAGTCCATCTTGCATGATGCTATGAATATATTGGACCATTCAGATACTTTGAAGACTATTTAGAAGACTAAATCCCCTGAGATTCTAATATGAACAAAAATGACAGGAAAAATGTGGCCCATGGCAAAATGATATTGTCTTTTGCTTTGTAAAGGTTAATATATTTTGTTTTGCCTTTTCATAGAGCTGGAGAAAAATTCATTCACAAGGTCAGAATTATAAAACAAGTGCTAGAGCTTCTGATAGGCTAATAAGTTATATATTCATAGCACTGCAATTTTTATTTGGGCTACCACCTGTGTTAAATTATAATAGTCTATAGTCATATATTACAGTTCATCTATTTGTTGCATAAGCTAGGTCAATTAATTCAGAGGTAATATTATGGGGACCTCAACTCTTTTAAATATATGATTGCTATTATCTCTGGAAGTCTTTATAAAATATCATTTTTCTCCAAATTTTCTGCTTTGTCTGTGATATAAGGTTTTTGTTCAGCAGAATGAATAAATGGATTCCTCCAGTTACTAATTATATCTGTTCCAAATAAACATTCAAATAATGAGGAAATAATCATAGGACAGTTAAATAGCCAAAGTAATCCTACTCTGAAGGAGTCTTGAACTAAAACTCAATTCATAATGTGGCCTTCAAGCGTGTCCACTTTAAATAAAGGATTATGATAGTATTTTAAGTCCTCTTGTATCAGAGAATGGTCAGAAGTTATAATAAACAACCATAAAAATGTCTGAATAATCCTCTTTACCCAGTGCAAAGTTCCTCTGAAAAATGATCCATTTCTCAAACTTTCCTTTCTCCTAGTAATTTCACATATCTTCGTGTCATTTGCAATAACCCATTATCCTGTCTGAGTTCCAAAGTGATGACTGTCTATATCCATATCAGAATACTGAATCCCAAGTATCTATCTAATATATTCCCCCATTTCCAGAATTAAATTCTGCCCATCACACAAGTCTAACAAACTCAAGATCTATTCCAAAAAAATGTTCTCCCATTTCACACAGTCCATATTAGTGAAGTCCTACACATGCATTTGGCTTGTTGGCTAATACCTCTCAAATTAGAAGCTTTACTTGTTTTAAGCTGAGATTGGACTATGTTTATTGATCTGGAGGTAATTATGGATGTTGCCATTTGATTTTGAGGGTCAGAGAGGTGCCTGTTTCAGGTTAAGTCATTGTGCATTCTCCAGTCATGGTGATGCTATTCTTTTGGAGCAAGGAAAGGAGACTTATTCTTATAGCTCAAAGATTCAGATAATTTGGAAATTCAAGAAATGAAGTTTTCTCAAGCAAATCTCTTAAACAATCAGTGAGTAAAAGACGAAATTGCCAGAGAACTGAGGAAATATCTTGAGATGAATGAAAATGAGAACACAACATATCAAAACCTATGGGACACTGTAAAGGCAGTACTGAGAGGGAAATTTATAGCTTTCAATGCTTTCATTAAAGAGAAGAAAGGGATAAAACTTGAAGATCTAACTGAAAACCTAGAGAAACTAGACAAAGAACAGCAAACTAATTCAAACCAAGCTAAAGGAAAGAAATAGTAAAGATCAAAAGCGGAAATAAATGAAATCAAGGATGAAAAAACAATACAGAATCAACCAATGCAAAAGTTGCTTCTTTGAGAAAATCACACCCCATCAGGCAGAGGCTAATGCCCCTAACTAGCAGGAAGCAGCTACAGAAAATGACCATCACCCTTCAGCTTAAGAATAAGGATCTAAACCCTCTTAGAGGGAAATTTAGGCAGGTTAGTATAGGAAACATGGAAGGCAGCTGATCATAATAAAGCTTTTCAAAGACTCTCATCAAGAAGTCCAGTATTAAAGTCCCAGACTCAAAAGAAGTCCTGGATAACTCCAAACAGAAAGGCCTCCCTATTGGTTCCCTGAAAGCTGACAGGTGAAGATATAAAGGCAAACAGTCAGGACAGCAAATTGCTTTGGCCCTATGTGTGTCTATGTGGATTCACCTTATGCCTAAATTAGTTTTTGAGGTCACTGTAGAAAACTCAGAGAATTTAGAAGGGGAAAGTGTATTGTATTGGAAGCTTCCTCATAGGACATGTTATTTATTAATGGAAATGTTGCTTGTATACTGTTAGACCATCATGCTCTCCCCTTTATTGTTCCCCATAAACATCTTTCTTTTCACCCATAGCATTCTAGCAGTACCCATTCTACAGAGGGCTTCAGCAGTAACCCATGCCCACAATAGTATCCAATATTGGGTTTGCACAGACTTACCACCCTTGGGTGCTACTGGCCTTCCTTGGATCATAACTCCTGCAAATTGCACAGCACAGAACGCCTTGTTGACATGGCAGACTATGACCCATTGGCAAGTTTGGAACAAGAACTTCTGATTTAAGACTGACATTCATCTGCCATCTTTCAATGAGATTCATAATTATATTTATTCCCTTGTAAGCATCACAAAATTTTGGTGTCAGGATACGTGATAAAAATATATGTGAAAATTTGTCCAAAATCAGTTGATCAATTATTCATGATATGTTAACCAATTGTTCTTATTAATGTTCATTTTATTGCTCTTTCCACAATTGCTGTTGGCTTAAAAAACATCTGACAAATGAAAGTGTAATATAATTTCATAATTTGCTTTGCTCAGCAAGGGAGTGTAATACAGAAAATTTAAGATATATTTTGGGTTGTAAATATGTAATTTGAAAATTCCTGTCAATTAGCATAAGATTTTTTTTTAGATTTAAAATATTTATTGTATGCAATACTATAACTGGCTCTGATGGTTAGGTTCATGTTCAAGTTGGCCAGGTAATAGTGCCTGGTAGTTTGGTTAAGTGAGCACTCACCTAATTGTTACTCTGAGGGTATTTTGTGGATTTAAATCAATAGTAAGTTGATTGCATTTATGGCTATTACATCTACAATCTACTGAGGAGATTGCCTTCAGCAATGAGAGAGAGTCTCATCCAGTCACTTGAAAGGCTTGCAAGGAAAGTGATGATTTCAGCAGTCAGAATAGAATTTTCATCTCTAATTCAGCCAAATAGACCCTCCTGGGGAATTCATCAAGGAGCTTAATCAGAGTTATGGGCTTGCAGCCTACCCAATGAAATTTGGACTTGTGCACTCTGACAGTTGTGTGAGACAATCTTTAAAATCTCATAATATTTACAGATATCTCCAGTCAGTGTTCTTTCCCTAGAGGACCCTGACAAATAAACTGGATTATAAACACTCATCTTGCACAGACACATTGCTTTAGTCCCAAGGTGGTCAGATATCACTAGGGTGGATGGAGATTAGTAGTCTTGGGTGGGACAAGAAGAAAATATTGAAGTGTAAATTAGGCTGTGACACTATTGTATAAGTCTTCCTACCTTGATCACACTTTTCTTATCCATCATTCTACTCTTCATACTTTATCTGTCTCTAAGTTTCTATTGAGAAGGAATATTTAGACCATTTTACACTATTCTAATATTTCCTAAAAGAATTTGTGAGATCTATTTTTATGTTGTCAATGTCCTGTATATTTCATAGTATTCTTAATTAATTAGTTTTTTCTTTCCTCTCTACATATACCTTCAAGTTTCTCAGAAAATTTGATTTTACTAAATGTCTCTTAGACTATTCTTTTCATCTATAAGTACACAGGAAACTTATTTTATTCATGTTCTCATATTATTTTTAAAGATTTATTTATTTTATTACATATCTCCCCTCCCCCCTGCTGCAGCGATGTGCTGAGACTGGTCACTGCATAGGCGTGGCTTTCCCCATTTGTGGGCGGCTTCTGCTTCTATTCATGGCTGGCTCTCAGTTCATGGGTGGCTGGCTGCACTCCATTTGTGGGTGGCCTGCCCTGCCCATGTTGGCTTTGCCCTGTCCATGGCAGCTTTTTGCCCTGCCCACAGAGGCTCTGGCCCGCCCATGGTGGCTTGCCATTCTCAAGGCGGTCTGCCCACTAGGAGAGGTCCCCGGGAACTGAACCCAGGGCCTCCCATGTGGTATGCCAGCATCTATCCACTGGGCTATCCAGCCGGCCCAATGTTCTCACATTTTTAATGTAAATTAAACCATCATCTGAATTGGATCCCCCATAAGGATAAGTGTGCTAGCAGCTGTTTTTTTCTAATATTTATATTCACTCTAGTTCATATATTATAGCCCCAGTTATTAGAATACACTGTTACATAGAGGGGATGTGATGTGCTGGGTACATTATGGAGGCTGAGTTTAAATTCTGGAGTCAGAAATTAATCTTTATAATAGTCTACCTGTGTGACCTTGGACATTAACCACCTGTAACAGTTTGATATTATTTATTAATTCCAAAAGCAGATATTAGATTAAGTTTGTAAGTTGGTCTGTTCCTTTGGGTATATTAAATAGTACTGGAATCAAGGGCTTAACTCTTACTTGGTTAAATTATGATTAAGGCTCTGATTGGGCCATGCCAGTAGGACATTGAGTCCCTTCCTCCAAATAAATACCCTTTATAAAAGCAAACAGATTTCTGGTATTTTGCATCAGCATCCTTTTGGCTGCCTCATACACTACACAAAATTCCTACTTTAATTCAAAGAAAGCACATAGTAAGCATTCCATGTGTGGCTGTAGAAGTTGCTCTTGGCATTAGGATTTCAGAGAATTATAGACCATTCCCATTTGAATTGATGATTGTGACTAGTTAGATATGGTATCTAGGCTCTCTGATGTTGAAGTCCAAGTTTTAACCACTGCACTTCATTTTATCTCTGGGAGAAGGCACAGTAAATCTGCTATTAATATTAACTAAGTTAATGAAGTATAGGTGTTTCCTTCCCTCATCAGCTGTGGCCAGATTTTGGTAAGGAAAGAGAAGGATGTTGTTGATTTTCTTCCTAAAGGTGACTGTGGGTTTGGCAGGAACTTTGGTGGTAAGGGCAAGAGTGTGCTCTGACTTCACTTTTTCCTCTAAAAGTAGGAAGAAGTATGGAAAGTTCATCATCTCATTCAAATCTATTAATATTCTCAAAGACTACCATTGGTACCACTCTTTTTGGTACATATGTCTTTGTGATTGGATTCCCAAGTCCTTTTTCATTGTGTTCCCCAATCATTTTAACTCTTGTATGTTGCTTTCCTTATTTATTTATAAATCCTTATTATTATAAATTGTGTGAAAAAATTATGAGATAACATGTAAAATAACCCACTGTACCAGAGTCATTATATTTTACTTAAGCCTATTTCCTTTTTTCCAACTGCTGAAACTTTTAAAAAATATTTTTATGTTGAAGTATATCATTCATACATGACATGCATAAACAGTAAGTGTATAGTAAAGATTGTGAACTTACAATATAAACATACATAATATCATACAGGGGTCTCATACATCACCCCTCCACCAACACTTTTCATTGTTGTGAAACATTTGTTACAAACTATGCAAGAGCATCATCAGAATATTACTACTAATTATAGTCCTTATCTTACATTTGGTGCATTTTTCCCCCAAATCACCTTATTTTTTAAAAATATATTTTACTACAGAGGTTGTGAACTGTCAAACAATCATACACACATGAAGAATTCCCACTGAATACCCCTTCACCAACACACCACACCGCGCTGGAACATTTGTTACAGATTGTGTGATAATATCATCAGACTATTACCACCAACCATGGTCCATAGCATACATTAGGCACACTTTTTCCATACACCTCCATTATCAACACAGTACATATTTGGCATTGATGTAAGAATATTATAGTATTACTGTTAACCACAGTCTGTAGGTTGCACATGATTGTAGTTTTTCCATGCTTCTCCACATTCGCAACAACCTGCAATAGTGATGTACCCCTACTCTAGCTCACAGAAGGGCACTCTTGCATTTGTACCCTCAACTACAATTCTCATCCACCTCTGGGTTCACCATGTTATTCAGTCCCCAGATTATTCTTTAGCTTGCTTTCAATTGACATTTACTTCTTCAGACTACCCTTTTCAGCCACAATCCCATTTATAAACCAGTTGCTACTCACTATATTGTGTGACTATCAGCTCTACCCATTTCCACACTTTTACTGTTAATTAAAGCTTCTACATACATTCAGCATCAGTAGTTCTTCTCAACACTTCTCTTATCTCTTAATAACCTATACTTTAAGTTTTACTCCTTTTGTTTATTCTTCATATTTAGTTCATATTAATGAGACCATGCAATATTTGTCCTTTTGTGTCTGGCTTACTTTGCTTAATATAATGTCTTCAAGATTCATCCAGGTTATCACATTTCTTAATTTCATTTTTTATTGCTGTAATTTAATATTCCACATTTTTTAATTCATTCATTGGTTGATGGACACTTGGGTTATTTCCATCTTTTGGCAATTGTGAATAATGCAGCTATGAACATTGGTGTGCAGATGACTGTATCATAGTTTTTAGTTTTTCTGGATACATTCTTAGTAAAGGAATTGCTGGATCATGCAGCACAAATTGCTGAAACTTTTTAACTCTGTCATGGCTTCCTTGATGGAGTCTCCTCTTCTTCATATAGGTATTATTCAAAGCTCCTCCTTAGTCTACCATGTAAATATGATTCTTTCTCTCTCCCTCCAATTCATTCAAATTAAAATATAAACTTTTTAATGTTTTCTATTTTATATAAAATATTTTATTTATAAACTTATTTTTTCTCTTCTCTTTATTAGTCAAGCTAAAGGTTTCTGACTTCTATTAATCTTTTAAAGAACCAACTTGTGCTATGTTGTTATGAACTATTTAAGACTTCTAAGACATTTTTCTTTCCTTATTTTATTATATCCTTTTCTCAGTGTGGATTGGATTCAATTTGATTTGATTTTCCTAAATCTTGATACCTAGGATAATTAGACCATTAGTTACAAAGCTTCCTTGTTTTCAAATCTTAATAGTGATGTATCTATATATACAAAACTTTTTATATGATACTAAAGGGAACTAGTGAACATATAAATGCAACTTAAATAAATTGGAATTCATATCTTGAACAATGTAAGTTACCAAACCTCAGAAAGAATAAGTAATAGATAATCTCAATATCCATATATATATATATTAGCAAATCAATTTTATTGATACATATTAAAAAAGAATAAATCCATTAAAACTGTACAATCATTGGTATTTGATGTAATCACATATTTGTGCATTCATTTCAATCACTCTTAGAGCACATTCATTATTCTAATAATAATAAACAAAAATACTAAGACAATTCATCACCTCTCAGGCTCTCTATGCTTCCCCTGCCATTCATAGCTGCTGTTCTTCTACCTTCTCTCTAGTATATCTGTATTTATATTTTGTAAATTCAGTCTAATGTATGCAATTTCACCCATATTTGTGTTTTACATGAGGTTTTACTGTTTAATACTAAAATTTTTTTAGTAAAAAAAATCAGGAATTGAATTTTTAAAATATCACTTCTCAATTCCTAGGAATGTGCAACAAAGTACCACAAACTACATTGTCTAAGACAATGGAAATTTATTGTCTAACCCTTCCAGGGGCTAGAAATCCAACCAATTTGTCATTAAGGCCATGCTCCCTCCAAAAGCTTAGATGAGACTACTTCCATGAATCCTCTATCTCCTCAGGGTTGTTGGCTATCCTTGATGAACCTTAGCTTGTTGATGCATCATTCCAATATTTCCTTCCATCTTTACATAGCCTTCTCTCCCAGTGCAGACTCTGTGTTCAAATTTCCCTCTTCTTATAAGAAGGTTATATTAGAGTAAACCATAATCTATTCAAGACACATATCATCTTAAGTAGTTACATCTTCAAAGACCTTATTTCCAAATTATGTCAAATTCATGACACCAAGGGTAAGAAATTGAATATATTTTTGTGGGAACACAATTCAATCCAAAGCAGTCATTCATAATAGCATTAAAATATGAAGTATTTATGTTTAATTGTGATAAAATATGGTGTGGGAAAGAATCCTTGGAATTCTGGCTTGAGTATGAAGACAGAGTGTCTGGAATGCCAGACACTTGCTCAAGAGGAAAACCTTGAGAGCACTGTTTGAACTCTTGCTGGCACCAAGACTCAAGAATAAGGTATGGATAGATTAAAGGAGTAAAGCTTGCCTGCAATATTTTTTCAAGCCAATTCCAAGAGTAGTGAATCACTAGCCATGCTTCTCTGTACATAACCTGGATCTTGCTCTGCTAATAAAAGCACTGGGCTGTCTGTGCTTCAGGGCTAGCATGATAGATACATTCTGCTAGTCCCATGACCCCAGTTTTTCTCTTAAATGCTTTGTCTTTTCTTTCTTATATCATGGTACCCTTCACCGAGTCATCCACAGTTATAACTACAATATGGTGCAAGAAGTGTATATTGACAACACTATTTATATTGAGAGAATGGAATGATCTTCAACAAAAGAAAGAAATATATTGTGCAGAGTTGGATACCTCACACTAATATTTTAATTCTTTCCAAATTAATCTTTAGGTCAATGCAATCCCAAGGAAATTCTAAACTGGTAAATATTTTTTTTATATATTTACAACCTGATTTTAACATTTATATGGCAATGCAATGCATCTAGATCCATCATATAATATAGATTCATATCTATATTATAAAACTACAGTGATCAAAATAACATAGTATTTTCATACAAATAGGCAAATAGTCAATGAAACAAACCTGTACATATATATTCAACTAAATCTCAACAAAATTCTCTTTCCAATTCAGTGAAACAAGGATATGCTTTTCAACAAATTGTGATAGAATATTAAACCTCAATCTGAACCTAAAAATAATACAAAATTATTTCAAATTGCATCTTAAAACAATATATAAATACAAAAGTACAAACTATTTAAATAAAGAAGAGAGAAAAGCTTTTTGACCTTGGATTAATAAAAAAAATCCTTAAATACAACTTCAAAAGCATGCTATTTTATAAATATTGTACCTCATCAAAATTAAAGTTTTGTTAACAAAACAAATAATGATGATGAAGGATGAATTCGGAATAGAGTAGATAATGTTCCACATTACAATGAGGAACCTGCATGCATTTCTAATGAGTATCCAGGTATGTGTGTTCCTGGAAGAAAGATGATAAGAAGTATGATGATACATCATTCTGCCTACTATTTTGATGGTAATTGATATAGTGAACTTAAACAGCCCAATATTTTCTCCATAAATAATCATTATAACTCTTTTAGGAAAGTAGATCTGAATCAGAAAAGTTATTATAAATTACTGATTTCCTAAATTTTTTCTATATTTGAGAAATTGTGTATTTATAGGACAATTGTGTAAAAGATACAAGAGTCCCATGAAACACCTGCGGTAGTTTGAATTTTGTGAATCCCAAATGGCATAAAAAATATTTTGAGGAATTGTGAGATGCTTGAAGGAAAGGCCTAGATTGCTTTGAAAAGACTATTGGTAGGAATATGCACCCTAAAGTTGTTTCCAGTGAGGCCTTAGAATGAAATGATGATGCTGTTATTGGAAACTGGAGGGAAGGCAATCTTTGTTATAAAACTGCCCAGTATCCAATGTGAAGGTCTAACTAAATTTGGTACTTTTAAGTCAAGATTGGAAACACAGTTATCCAGGAACAACTGTGGAAAGTCTAAATGTGTGATAACTTGGACTCCTGTTTCCTGAATGCTAAACCAACAAGATTTTTGTGAGATGTGTATGAATGAAACTATGTATGCCTGGACTAAAAGGGACAGGGAAGGGAGAGATGGTAGGGTAAACAGCTTCAAGAGAAATGCATGGAAGCTGAGATCTGGAATTAAGGCATCTCCTTGGGCTAAGAGAGGGGCCCCACCCATGTATACAGAGAGGGTGATTTTACCCCAGCATTTGAAGAGGATGGATAGTACATCCTGTTCTTTTGGGAGAGTTTGGCCAGGCCAGGGTACAGAGAGGGTGGAGCACATCCCCTCATGTTTGAGGAGAGTTAAGTTGCCACCCAACTTCTTTCAAGGGCATGGACATCTTCCCCATAGGTTAGGAAAAGTTAGGTCACAACCCTAATATTCTGAAATGTGAGCCTGTTACTCATAGATAGGGGAGAGTTAGGTCACCACCACACTGCTTTCAGGGGTTTGGGCCTAGTCCCCACAGTTTAGGGAGAGTAGGTAACCAAGCCACTGTGTTGAGGGAGCTGGTCCTGTATGCCAGAGCTTTGGTGGAATGTTGTCACAACCTCACTCTACTAAGGTGGTTGAGAGTGTCCTCCAGACATTAGAGAAAGTGTGGTCATCACCACAAAGTTCTTAGAGGGTGAGTTCTGGAGCTTGGTTACCACAAAGATGCTAGAAATTATAGCTGTTTGACTAGCCTGTGGAAAGTGTGGTCCTCCATGGAGTCCTGAGGACAAGTAACTCTCTTTAAAGATGACTTTCAGACTTTGAAATCTAATGGAGTATGCCCTGCAGGTTTTCAGAACTGTTGGGAACCCAAGACACTTTTTCCCTCCCAAATTCTCCTTATGGTAATGCAAATGTTTATCCTATGTATGTCCTTCCTTTGTTTTTGGAAGCAGATACTTTGTAGGTTTCAAATGTCTACAGCCAGAAGGGAATGTTGCCAAGACAAACTGGTGCCTATAATTTATTTTTATGAAATTTTGTTCCTAGTATTACTACAAAAATGACTTAAGGCTTTTGAAATAGGAGGATGTAATGAATGTATTTGGCAAATGGAAAGAATATATCTTTTTGGGTTTCAGAACATGGAGTGTGACAGTTTTAATTTTGTGAAACTCAAAAAGGAAAATATTATGTTTTACCTAACCCATTTCTGTGGGTGTGAAACCCTATGTCAGTGTTGTATGATTCATGTTGACTTTCTGCCCTCTTGCTGGGTCTGATAGAAAGGGACACAGAGAGAGAGAGAGAGACAGGAGAAGAGGGCCACCATGTTAGACTCTCCCATATGAGAGTAAGGACTGCAGGAAAATATAAGCCCCTTAGAGGTCAAAGAGCTGAGTTCTAGGAAGAAAGAAGCCCTATGAATGGTTGCATACAGCTGATCTCCAAGATATGGGAAATTCTGGAGGGGAAGTCAGAGATCTCCACAGAGATCAGTGGACATCTTGTTTCACCATGTGGCACCAACACCAGGGTAAACATTAGCTGACACTGGTGAGAAAACATCTGTGCTGATGCCTCTATTTGGACATTTCATGGCTTGGAACTGTAAGCTCTTACCCCAAATGAGCCCCCATTATAAAAGCCAACAGATTGCATCAGCAGGCCCTTGGTAAATGAAAATACCATCCTATTACCAACACCTTGAATTGGTGTGGAATATTTGTTACACTTTTAGAATGCTTTTTTTTTTAAATAATTGTACTATTAACTATGGGTCATGCTTTAACTTAGGGTTCATTGTGTAGTACAATTCCATATTGACAAAAATGGATGATATTGGATGACTCATACTTCCTTATCTTAAAACTTATTACATAGCCATAGTAATCAAAACAACATCGTACTGCCACAAGGAAAGACATATAAAACTTTCAAATTGAAATGAGAACTCAGAAATCAGCACTCATATTTATGGCCAACTGAGTTTTAATCCAGAGGCAAAGGCTACTCACTTTGGAAAGACTAGTCTCTTCAAAATAAGGTGCCAGGAAAATTGGATCTCCATTTGCAAAAAAAAAAAAAAATGAGGACCTCCTCTCTTATACCTAATACATAAATCAGTCCTCTTCAAAATTAATAACTTTCACACCTCAAAGAACTTTATTGTGAAAGTAAAAGGACAACTTATGTTAGGCCTCAAAGCAGGGCCTTTATGCATAACCAGAGATGGCAAGGAAAC
>PVKH010027971.1:0-12923 GCA_004027955.1 Chaetophractus vellerosus
CAGAGGCAGAACAGGTAGAGCTTTGAAGGTAAGGCAAGGAGGTTTAAGGAAGTACAATTCATGAATGGTTCCCCCACATTCTCTTCTGTACTTCCCCACTGCCATGTGTTGCTGCAACCCTTATGTTTTGCCTCTCCCAAGTGACCCTGTACACCTTGCCTTGGCTTTATCTGGACTTCTCCTATCCCATTAAAGCATATTGGGGGTCAGTAGAGCATAGTACAAGGGTGTTGACTCTGGAGTCAGGCAACCCTGGGTTAATTTTTCAGCTCCTGTAATAGAACCTTATCAGGTTATTGGGAAGATTTAATAATATAATAGATGTAACATGCTTAGTATCTTACTTAGAGTATAGTATATACTCAATAAATCATACTTGCTATTACTATTTTCTGCTCCTGGGGGAACTTAGTCATACAGCTCCTAATATTGATAAATTAATATGCAATGATATGATAAAGGAACACTTTACAAATACTCTTGGGAGGAGAATTTTAAAATGAGGAGTAATACCTAAACCCACAGAAATGATTCTCATATACTGGGAATGTCAAATGATAGGGTTGGAGACTTGACCAAGATGGCAACATAAGGTGCTCCAGGATGTCATTGTCCCACAAAATCTTTGACCAACTAGCAAACAGTGGCAGATTCAACTTCCTCAAACATTCAAAGACAGTTAAAGGGCTGTGTAACTGGATGAATCAAAAACCACAGCTTTAAAAAAGGTAGAAAAAGCTGGCCCCTCCCATACTGTTTTCCCAGCATGGCATAGAGCCTACATGTGGCCCATCATGGGTTTCTAGCCCTGTTCTGAGGGAGCAGAGTAATCCCCCTGTCATTCTGTTGCCTGTATGTTGGTGGAAATTTATTGGGTGTCAGCCTGAAAGAATGAACCAGGAAACTTGTCTCTAGTTCACCCTAGAAGAACTTGCTCTGTAGGCAGAAGCAGCTCATAGACAGTGAAAGCTGTATAAGAAACAATTGAGTCAAAGTGGCCTGGGGCAAAGGATTATTGGTTTTTAAATACAAATTAAATACCCAGGAATGGGGGGAGTCTATCTCATAGGGAACAGAGGGGACATTCAGGTCCCTGTAAATGGAGGAATTCCTAAGGCCACAAGACAGCACAAGCTCAGGACAAGACCCAGGCTAAGAAAAGACCAAGAAGACAGTGCAACCTCACTTTTGCCTCAGGCTGATTTTCTTCATAGGAGAACTAACTCTGTAGGAAAACAGCAACCAACACACAGACAATTTGCAAAAACTCTGAAAGTTATTTTTGCATTGGTTTGTCTGTTTTTTGTTATTTCCTGGCACTAAAGGAAATCTCTGTCATATCACTAGCTGGATATAAACTTATGGAACAGACAACACAGGGACTAAATCCTAGAGTTAACACATTAAAATATTAAAGTGAACAGTGTGCAACAAAAAATTACAAGACAAAGAAACAGGAAATTATGACTCATTCAGAGGAACAAGATAGAATTTCAGAAACCATCAACAAGAAGACCCAACTTTGGATATACCAGACAAAGACTTTAAAAAATGATCTTCACTATGCTCAAAGAAATAAAGAACAACATGGAGGCAGAGCTAAAGAATATCAAGAAAATGATGATTGAACAATATCAGAATATCAATAAAGAGATAGAAGTTTTAAGAATAAGCAGAAATAGGGCAGTTGAATACCACAATAACTAAAATGAAATATTCCCTAGAGAGTTTCAATAGCAGATTGTAGCAGGCAGAAGAAAGAATCAGTGAACTCAAAGACAAGACAATTGAAATGATTAAGGTTGAGGAGGAGAAAGGAAAAAGAATGAAAAAAGTGAGCAGAGCCTAAGAGGCCTGTGGGACACTAGCAAACATACTAATATATGCTTATGGGTGTCCTAGAAGAAGAAAGAGGAAAAAGCACTGAAGGTATGTTCAAAGAAATAATGGCAGAAAACTTCTGAAGTTTAATAAAAGACATGAATATACATATTCAGGAAGAGAAATGAACCTCAAACAGTATAAGCTCAAGGAGAACCATGTCCAGACATATAGCAACCAAACTGTCTAATGCCAAGGACAAGAAGAGAGCTCTGAAAACTATAAAAGGAAAGCAGCGTGTTATATACAAGAGAGTCCCAATAAGATTAAGTGCTGGTTTCTCAACAGAAACCATGAAGTCAAGAAGGTAGTGGGATGAAATATTTAAAATGCTGAAAGAAAATAACTGCTAAACAAGAATTTTATAGCTGGCAAAACTGTCTTTCAAAAATGAGGAGAGGGAATTGGCTTGGCTCAATTGGTTGGGCTCTGGTTTACCACATGGGAGGCCCCGGGTTTGGTTCCCGGGGCCTCCTGGTAAAGGCAAGCTGCCGCGCGGTGAGCTGACGCAGCAGGGGGAGATAAGCGGACACGGAAAAATGCAAAGCAAAAATGAACACAGCGAGCACAAGCAGCAAGGGGGGGGGTATATAAATAAATAAAAATAAATCTTAAAAAAAATGAGGCGAGATTAAGACATTCCCAGATAAACAAAAGTAGAGGGAGTTCATCACCATTAGACCTGCCATACAAACAATACAGGAATCCCCTATATATTTGATGTAACATTTATGTAATCTAAAGCTTCTTTAAAAATAAAAAAATAACTAAAAAAAAGACAGTAGGCAAGAATGGAAGAAATGAGGGTCAAAAAAGCTATAAGACTTACAATTAGCAAACAACAGAAGAAAGACCTGCATTATTTGGAGTTACTTTAAATGTAAATTAATTAAACTCTCCAGTCAAAAGCAGAGGTTGGCAGAATAGATAAAGAGAAGCATGACCAACTATACTCTGTGTACAAGAAACTCACCATAAATTCAAAGACACAAGTAGGTTAGAGGGAAAGGATGAAAAAAATTATACCAATCAAATAGTAACCACAGAGAGCTAGGGTAGATAAACTAATATCAAATAAAATAGGCTGTAAGTCAAAAAGTGTTACAAGCAACAGAGAAAGTCACTATATCTAATAAAGGGGTCAATTCAACAAGATTAGATAATTATAAATATATATGCACTTAATGACCGAGTCCCAAGAAAATATGAAGCAAATATTGATGCATTTGAAGGGAGAAATAGATGGCTCCACAATAATAGTATGAGAATTCAATAAACTATTTTTAATAAGGGAAAGAACATCTAGACACAAGATCAATAGAGTAATAGAAGACTAGAACAATTCAATAAGCCAACAGACCTAAAAGACTTGAGAAGAACATATCAAACAATAGCAGATTTCAAATTCATCTCTAATGCATGTGCATCATTCTCCATGAAGGACCATATGTTCTGTCACAAAACAAAAAAATTAAAAATATAGAAATGATACAAAATGTCTTCTCCAACCAAAATTGAATGAAGCTAAAAATAAATAATAGAGGGTGAATTGGAAAATTAACAAATATGTAGAAATTAAAAGCACATTCTTACACGACCACAAGGTCAAAGATAAAATCACAAGAGAAACTAGGAAATATCTTGAGGCAAATAAAAATAAAAACACAATATAACAAAATGTATAATATACAGTAAAAGCAGTGCTGAGAGGGAAATTTATAGTTCTAAATAACTACATTAAAAAGAATAAAGATCTCAAATAAGAGACCTAACTTGACAAATGGAGGACATAGATGAAGAAAAGTAAACTAAACCCAAAGTGAGCAGAAGGAAGGAATTAACAAAGAGTAGAATGGAGATAATTAGAAAAAATAATAATAATAATAGAATTAACAAGACCAAAAGTTGGATGTTTGTAAATATCAATAAAAATCAACAAACTTTTAGCTAGACTGACAAGCAAAAAAAGAGATGAAGTAAATAACTAAAATCAGAAATGAAAGGGGGGTATTACTACCAACCCCACAGAAATAAAAAGGATTATATGAGGATACTATGAACAACTATTAGTGAAAACAATTAGACAGCCTAGATGAAATAGCCCAATCCAAGAAACACATACTACCTGTGCTGACTCAAGAAGGAACAGAAGATCTCAACATACCAATAAAAAATAAAGAGATTGAATCAATAAATGTAAACCTCCCATTAAAGGAAAGCCCAGGACCAGATGTCTTCACTAGATAATTTTTTCAAAACATTCTAGGAAGAATTAACACCAATCCTTCTCAAAATCTTCCATGAAACTGAAGAGAAGGGAAGACTTCCTAACTCTTTTTACAAGCCCAACACCACCCTAATACCAAATCACACAAACATACTACATGAAAAGACAATTACAAAATAATATCCCTTATAGATATAGATGCAAAAATTCTAAACCAAGTACTAGCAAACTGAATCCATCAGCAAAAATAAAATAATTACACACCATGTTCAAGTGAGATTTATCCCAATTATGCAAGGGTGGTTCAACATAAGAAAATCAATTAATGTTATAATCATATTAATAAAATGAAGGGAAAAAACCACAAGTTCATCTCAATTGCTGCAGAAAAGGCATTTGACAAAATACAGCAAAACTTCTTGATTAAAACACTTAGAAAAATAGGAATAGAAAGTGTATTAGTCAGATAAAGGAGTGCTGATGCAAAATACCAGAAATCTGTTAACTTTTTAAAAGGGTATTTATTTGGGGTAAAAGCTTAGAGTTACCAGGCCATAAAGTGTAAGTTATGTCCCTCACCTAAGTCTGTTGCAACGTGTTGGAGCAAGAAGGCTGCTGACGTCTGCAAGGGTCTAGCCTTCCTCCTACCCTTAAGGTTCCATGGTCCCAGCTTCTTCCAATACCAGCTGTAGGCTGAGATAAGTCTCATCTCTCTCCACAGGATTGTTTCTCTCTGGGCTCAGCAGCTCTGTTCTCTCTACAAGGTCAGCTGTAGACCATGAGGCTCTCTCTTTTCCCAGGGCCTCTGCCATTTCCATGGAGCCATCTCTATTCCTCTGTGTTCTTCTCCTGTGGGTTTATTTTTGGGACTCCAGCATCAAAAACTCCTACTCTCTTCTCAGCTACATGTTTTTTTCTGTGAGTCCCTGCCCACCAAAGGGGCAGGGACTCAATGTCCTACTGATGTGGCCCAATCAAGGCCTTACTCATTATTTAATCAATTAAAAGTGAAACCTCTGAAATTAATACATTCTGATATACCCAGAGAACAGACCAGTTTGCAAACACAATCCAATACCTATTTTTGGAATTCATAAACAATACCAAACTGCTAGAGAAGGAATCTTCCTTAACATGATAAAGGGAATATATGAAAAAACCCACAACTAATATCATACTCAATGGTGAAAGACTGAAAGCTTTCTCTCTAAAATCTTGAACAAAACAAGGATGCCCACTGCCACCACTTTTATTCAACATTGTACTGGAAGTTCTTGCCAGAGCAGTTAGGCAAGAAAAAGAAATAAAAGGCATCCAAATGGGAAAGAAGAATTAAAATCTCCACTATTTGCAGATGACATGAACCTATATATAGAAAATCCTGAAAAAAATCTACAGGTAAAAATTTCAGCAAAGTGGAGGGGTACAAGATCAACATGCAAAAATCAGTAGTGTTTCTGTACACTAGTATTGAACAATCTGAGGAGGAAATCAAGAAAAATATTCTATTAATAATAGCAAAGAATAGAATCAAATGTCGAGGAATAAATTTTACCGAGCATGTAAACAACTTCCACATTGATAAATACAAATCATTACTAAATAAAATCAAAGTCCCAAATAAATGGAAGGGCATCTATATTTGTGCATAGGAAAATTAAATAATGTTAAATTATCAATTCTACCCAAAGCAATGTATAGATTCAACTCAATCCCAAACAAAATTCCAACAGCCTTCTTTGCAGAAATGAAAAATCCAATCACCAAATTTACATGGAAGGTCAAGGGGCCCAGAATAGCCCAAACCATCTTGAATTAGGAAGATGGAGGAATCATACTTCCCAATTTTAAAACTTATTACAAAGCTACAGTAATCAAAGCAGCATGGTATTGCATAAAGACAGACACATTGATCAATGGATTCGAATTAAGAGTACAGAAATATACCCTCATCTTGGCACTAACCTGATTTTTGATAAGTCTACCAAGAGGACCCCTATCTCATTCCATATAGAAGAATCAACTTAAAATGAATCAAAGACCTAAACATAAAAACCAGGACCATAAAACTCCTGGAAGATAATGTAGGGAAACATCTTCAAGATCTTGTGGTAGGTGGGGGCTTCTTAAATCTTACATCCAAAGCACGAGCAATAAAGAAAATATAGATAAATGGGACCTCCTCAACATTAAACACTTTTGCACCTCAGAGGACTTTGTGAAGAAGGTAAAAAGGCAGCTTGCTCAATGGAAGAAAATATTTGAAAATCATATTCTGACAAGGGTTTAATATCCATGATATATAAAGAGATACTACAACTGAACAATAAAAAGATAAATGACAATTAAAAAATGGGCAAAAGCCTTGAATAGATATTTCTCTAAAAAAGAAATAAAAATGGTGAAAAACACATGAAAAATATTCAACATCACTAGCTTTTAGGGAAATGCAAATCAAAGCTTCAATGAGCTATCATTTCATACCTACTATAATGGCCACTATTAAGAAAAAAAACAAGAAAACCACAAGTGTTGGAAAGGATGTGGAGAGATAGGAATGCTTATTCACTATTGGTGGGAATTTAGAATGGTACAGCCACTGTGGAAGTCAGTTTTGCAGTTATGAGGAAATTAGATACAGATTTGCCATGTGACCTGGCAATAACACTGCTACGTATATACCCAGAAGAACTGAGAGCAGAGACATGAACAGACATCTGCACACTGATGTTCATAGAAGCATTATTCACAATTGCTAAAAGATGGAAACAACTCAGGTATCCATCAACGGACAAATGGATAAACAAATTGTGGTATATACACATGATGGAATACTATTTGGCTGTAAGAAGAAATGAAGTCGTGAAGTATATGACAACATGGATGAACCTGGAGAACATTGTATTGAGTGAAGCAAACCGGTCACAAAAGGACAAATAGCATATGATCTCAATATTATAAATTGAATATAATGAGCAAACTCATGGAGTTCATAA
Source organism: Chaetophractus vellerosus (assembly GCA_004027955.1). NCBI lineage: Eukaryota > Metazoa > Chordata > Mammalia > Cingulata > Chlamyphoridae > Chaetophractus > Chaetophractus vellerosus. Next base: position 7,105 of record PVKH010027971.1, read on the forward strand.
CTAGAATATAAATCACTAGAAAATAGAATGAGATTAGCAGAATTAGTAAAAAGGTTGTTTGGAAATGTTTGGAAATGAATAGAAATGGTGAAAGCACATCATAGTGTTTGTAACTAGCAATGCTAAAATATGGTATGGTAGTAGTTGAAAGGGAAAGTCTAGAAGGAAAGGCAAAAAATGAAGCACGGGACTGTATAGCATAGAGAACCCTCTTGTGAAAAAATGAGTATGGTTAGTAGTGAATATATGAGAACGTTTTTCTCTGAAACAGAACAAATATACATTAATGTTATAAGATGTTAATATCAGGGTGATATTTGGACAAAATACAACCAAAGCAAACTATGGACAGTAGCATATAGAGATATATTAATAACCTTCCATCAATGCTAAAAAAGGAAGTATGCTAAGTGAAAAAAACTAGACAAAAAAGTACTACACATTTTTTACTCCATCTCTACAAAATATAAATACAAATAAATTATAGAGACAGAAATAGGTTAGCAGTTATGTGTGGCAGGAGGACAGAAATATTGAGAAGTGACTACTAAGGGGTAGGATTTTTGGTGGTGTTTGTTTTTGTTTTGTGTTTTTTCTTTTTCTTTTTTTTTTTTTTTGAGTAATGAATATGCTCGAATATTGACCGAAGTGATGAATGTACAACTCTATGATTATACCAAATGCTATTGATTGTACACTTCAGATGGATTGTATGGTTTATGATTATGTTTCAATAAAACTGATTATAATAAACAGGATAGTACTGTGCAAGGGTAGACTATTTAACAATAGAATCAAATTGAGAGTTCAGAAATATACCTTCACATGTGGCCAACTGATTTTTGACAAGGCTGCCGAGTCCACTCAATGGAAGTCTCTTCAACAAATGATGTTGGGAAACCTGTATATCCATATGCAAAAGGATCTCTATCTTACATCCAATATAAAAATGAACTCAAAATGGATAAAAGACCTAAATACAAAAATTCAAAATATAAGACTCTTAGATGGAAATGTAGGGAAACATCTTCAGGATTTCATTTTATACAGTGGATTTTTATTCTTTACACCCAAAACACAAGCAACAAAAGAAAAATATATAAATGGGACTTCATCAAAATGCATAAATCTTGTGCAGTGAACTTCATCATGAAAATAAAAAGCCAATCTACAGAATGGGAGAAAATATATGGAAATCACATATCCAAAAAGAGTTTAATATCCAGAATATATAAAGAACTGCAAACTCAACAGCAAAAAGACTAACAACCCTATTTAAAAATGGGCAAAAGACTTGAATAGACATTTATCCAAAGAATATGTATAAATTACCAAAAAGCACATGAAAAATTGCTTGACATCATTAGCCATTAAGGAAATACAAATTAAAACCACAATAGATATCATTTCATACCACTAGAATGGCTACTATCAAAAACTTGGAAAATAAATGTTGGAGAGGATGTGAAGAAAAAGGAACACTCATTCACCGTTGGTGGGAAAGTAAAATGGTGCAACTCCTGTGGAACCAGTTTAGCAGTTCCTCAGAAAGTCGAATATTGAATTACCAGATGACATGGCAATCCCACTTGTATGTATATGCTCAAAATAATTGAAAGCAGGGACTGGAATAGGTGTTTGCAGTTTGACGTTCATAGCAGCATTATTCACAATTGCGAAAAGATGGAAGCCACCCAAGTATCCCTCAACAAGATGAATGGATAAACAAAATTTGGATTATATATACAACTGAAAATTATTCAACCATAAAAAGGAATGAAGTTCTGATACATGTAACAACATGGATGAATCCTGATGACATCATACTCAGTGAAATATGCCAGATACTAAAGGACAAACATTGTCTAATCTCACTGACATGAAATACATAGAATAAGCTAATTTGAAGAATCAGAAACTGCATTACAGGTTACCAGGGGCTGAAATGGGAGTAGGAAATCTGGAGTGAATGCTTAATTGGTACAGAGTTTCAGTTTGGGGTGATGTAAAACTTTTGGTATAGATGGTGGTGATGGTACCACAATCTTATAAATGTAATCAACACCACTGATTTATATTCTTGAATGTGGTTAAATGGGGAAATTTACTTTGTATATATGTGCATTAGTCAGCCAAAGGGGTGCTGATGCAAAGAACCAGAAATCTGTTGGCTTTTATAAAAGGTATTTATTTGGGGTGGAAGCTTACAGTCACAAGGCCATAAAGAGTAAGTTACTTCCCTCACCAAAGTCTGTTGCCACGTGTTGGAACAAGATGGCTGCCGGTCTCTGTGAGGGTTCAGCCTTCCTCTTCCTCTTAAGGCTCCATGGTCCCAGCTTCTTCTGATCTCAGCTGAGGGCTGGCATAAGGTTCCTCTCTCTTCCCGGGGCTCTCTTCCTAGGGCTCATCTCTTTCGGGGCTCAGCTGCTCTGCTGTCTCCGCAAGGCCAGCTATAAACTATCAGATGGACTGCTGGCTCTCTTGCCAGGACTCCAGTTTTAAAACCAAACTCTGCTCTGCTGGGTAGTTTTCTGTGTGAGTGTCCAACTGCCAAGGGGGTAGGGACTCAATGTCCTACTGACATGGCTGGCTCAAAGCCCTAATCTTAATTTAATCAGTAAAAGTGAAACCTATGAATTTAATATAATCAAAGGGTACCACACCCCGAGGAACAGACTAGCTTACAAACATGTTTCTTTTTGGAATTCATCAATATCAAACGGCCACAATATGTTCGAAGGAAAAAAATTTTAAGCCATAGGATTGTACAACACAGTGAACCCTAATGTAAACTACAGATCTTAGTTTATAGTGTAATTATAATGACATTGTTTCATCATTTATAACAAAGTTACCACCCTAGTGCAAATTGTGTTTTAATGCAAAGGGAAACCTATGTGAGAGTGGAATATGGGAACTCTGTTTTGTTTTTTGTTTTTTTTTTTTTTGCATGATTTTTCTCTAAACCCAGAACTTCTCTATTAAAAATAAATTTTAAAAAATAGTAAGGTAGGCCAGTGGGGAAAAATTGTGCTCATCTTCTGATGTGTTCAGGTGATTAGGTAATGTGTTAAGTGCTCTGCAAATTTTATCTTATTTAATTTCCACAATAAATCTACGAGATATAGACTCCCACTTCTATCTTTCTATGGGTGAGAGAAAGATTTGGTAGATTCAGTAACTGGCCTTAGTCACTCTCCTGTAAGTATAAGTGACAGAAATCCCCAAATGAGATTTCTAGGGTATGAGATTGCCTTGAATTAAACCCATGGTGTCTGCCATGTGTGTACCACTTGGCAGACAGAGTATGCTAATCCAGATGGAAGGTTCCTTTTTATTTTTGGAGAAGTAATAACTCATCCAGCTGCAGCATCTCCTTGAAATATCAAGCCGTTTCCAGGGTTTTGTGTCTGCCCCATTAGCTGCTCTGCAGGCTTCTCTGGGCCTCTCTTTCCTCACCACCCTGGCCTGACTGCCCCTCGAGCCCTTCCCCAATCATCATGTGGCCCAAGAAATGTTTGTTCTTCTACTACTTAATATCTTAAGTAGCTTTGAACTCTGCAAACATAATTTGAAAAGGTTTACCCATGACTCCAAAACACAAACAAAACTAAACTTTAAGGCTCATTCCACCTGGGAAGTGATATAGCAGGGTGAACAAAGTCACTGCATCTTGGTTTCAAGCACAGAAAAACTAATACAAGAGAATAGTGGCCTAAAATGTCCCCAGGGGTGATAGAGTTGGACATGGGTGTTGGTAGAGAAAAGAGTGGCATATTTTTGAACCCAGATGAATTGTTGGGCACAAACCAATTATTCCACATCAAGTGACCAATCTGAAAGTAATTGAAGATGGCAGAGGAGAACAGAAAGATGATTTCCCTGTGTTTTGTCAATCCAGCCAGTGAATTCAAAGGTAAAGGAAGGGACAGCTGTGACTCTTATGGTGGGGGGTCAGATATGAATTATAAAAATGCACATTCATTCAACAAGTATTTGGGGTCAGTACAGGACCAGTGGTTAAATGCACAGTCAGGGTTTAACCCCTGCCTCCACTTCTCACTAACTGGTGGACCTTGAACAAGCGATGACCTCTTTCAGATTCAGTTTCCTCAGTCTGTAAAATGGGAATATTAATTGTATCTACCTTTTAAGGGAGTTGGATATAGCCCTTAGCAAACCGACACAGGGCATTAAAGTGACAGAGAGAAGAACCAGCTCTGACCTTACAGTCTAGTGGAGGAGTTAAGACAAGTGTGCAAAATCTGCCTTTGATTAAAGTTTTAAATATGATAAAAGTTACAGATAGAAGATTCAATAGAATTGTTCAGATATCAGAGTGCCAAAGAGATACTTGCAGGCATCTTTGCTTTATAAAAAATGGCCATAGAATGCTCAGAGTGATTTAAGTTTGCCTTACTAGGCAAGGAGATCAGAGGACAGAAGGCGGTAGAGAGGAGGAGAAGTTCACACATGTAACTCTCCACCTTCTGGTCATCTTATATTGTCTAGGTTTCTACACATTCATTTTTTTTGTTGTTGTTCTGGAGCTAGTTTAGGGTGGAGATAATTAAGAGCATGGATTTTGAATGACCAAATTGTCTGTTTCAAGTCTCTAATATTAGGTTCCTAAGCAACAACGAACTGCTCTGGTCAGATATGACTTATTGGTATATTGAATTCCCTTGCATTATTGCTCAAATCTAATTTACAAATGCTGTTCAAATTATGTAAGAAGCTGGACTAGGGATGAGCTCTTTCTATGCCAATGGTTCTAACATTTAATGACAGTAGCAGTAACCAGAATCTTTTTGAGGAATCCCAAAGTTGTTGTCAAGGTTGTTAAAACCCAAGTTTGCAACTGGAACTCCTGCTGAAAGCACCTGGTGGGCTCAGGAGTGCATATAAATTGTGAGAAACTTTTCTCCTCATCCTCTCCCAGTGCACCTGGAGTGTTGCCCTAAGGGAAATCCTATTGACTCTCTTTTTCCTGTACTTCAGGGGCTGCTTGCATCTGTTGTTGATATATCTGGAGCCTCAGCTTTCCCATCACCTCTAACACTGTTGGTGTGGACAGGACATTTTACAACTGAAGGAAGGCCAACCCCTGCAGGCGGAAGGGAGATGTGCCTGACACAATGAAACCAAAACTGTAGACATTGTTGGCCCTTACAAATATCCCTAGTTGTACCAGACAGGAATGAGGAACCTTTTGTCTTTCTCTGTGCACCTTTAATGGCTGGGTATTAGTGAACGGTTAAGAATTAAAGAATTGTATCTGTTTTCTTATTATATGAATGGGTTGTATCTCTTGATTTTTCTTCACAATCTCTGATGGTAAAATAGTGTCCCCTCCCTAATTTATCTAGGCTTCATAAAGTCAGTTTTAGAGAACCCCTGTTCATAGACTGATGTTGCCGTCATGGGAGGCTCATTTAGGAGTTAGCAGAGCACTCAGAACTCAGATGCCGGCTACTACCTAGACCTGGACTAGATACCTGGTCCCACCACCTGTTTACTAGCTGGTACCCTCGGGCAAGCAGCTCCACCTCCGCAAGCCTCATCACCTTATCTGTAGGGTAGGAGGTATAAGACCACTGCCTTCCCGGAAGGATTCTTTGAGGACTCAATGAGATCATGACTATAAAGTCATTTTTTTTTTTAAGATTTATTTTTTATTTATTACATTTCCCCCCCACCCTCTTTCTGCTTGCTCTTGCTGTGTGTCCATTTTTGTGTTCCTCTCTGTCTGCTTTGTCTCTCCCCGTTGCGGCGATGCGCCGAGACCAGTCACCACGCAGGCGGCTTTGCCCCGCTTG
>PVKH010027972.1:0-12922 GCA_004027955.1 Chaetophractus vellerosus
AAAAAAAAAAAAAAAAAAGCACTCTGAAATCTGAAATCTTTAAATTTCTATATGGTATGCTTTATTTTCTGCCATTGTTTCAACCCAACCAAAGGATTAATCCAGAACCGACCAAACTTCTACCCCTATTTATCCTTTATAAAGATCCAGGAAATAGTGTGTGTGGTGGGAGGGAGCTATTATTATATTTGTATTTGTCTCTCACAGTTGGAAAATTGAAGGCTGTACTCTTAAGCAACTTGGCTGAGATCCCACAGCAGGATGGAGCCATGACACACAAATCATCTTTAAACTCCTTATGCCACTGGGCTCTGTAGCCACCAAGCTCATGCCTGCTGGGAAAAAAAGGACACTGATATAAAACGATAATCCTGTAACATGAAAGGAACTTCAAAGTCATCTTTCTGAAATTATTGTTTAGGGGCCAGGGCCCAGGTGTTGAGAAGAACAGTCATTACAAGCTTTATTTAGAAGAATGCGACGGGGACGCATTATCAGGTAACAAGGTGATGAGGTGGAGGAGAAGACTGCACTCAGGTCTGGGGTCTGCCCCAGGTTGAAGGGAGGCAATGTGTTTGATTCTGTGGTGGGGATGAGGCATCTTCAGTTACTTCTCTACAGAGGGAGGAGATTGGAGCTAATGAGCTTCCAATCTAAGGCAGCAACCTCTGTCCTGAGTCTTAAGGATTCTGCAAGGTTTCCTGTGTTCTCATGGCCTCTTTTTAAGTAATTGTCATTTCAGGAAGGGAAGGTGGAGAAGCTGCCCTGGAAATCCCAGCTTTGTTAGTCATACTCCAGATAAAACCTAGATGGGAAGAATGGGCATCCACCTAGTGTTGCGGGGGAAGGGATAAATGCACTGAAATGAGATGGATTGCCTGGAGGGACAAGGCAAAGGAAGGAGGAGGAGTGTGACTGGCAGCAACTATCAAACAGAAAGATTTATCTGTTTGCTGAGAACTGAGAAGAGAGGCAAGGTGAAAGCAAAGCTTGGTAAATATAAATGTCAGCTGCAAGCTTGAGCTATAGAACAGTGAAAATAATCCTTAATAAAATAAAAAATAGTCACCAAACCCTTTTATTGCCAGCAAGTTTTTTTTTTTTTTAATTCTCCTAATTTCTCCATTTGGAGTGGAGGAGGAGAAATTGGCAAATGCTATAAATCAGAGTTCCCCTCTCCCCGTCCAAGAACCAAATGTTAAACATTTAGGAGCACACCACTAATAAGAATCATCTGTAGAGTTTGTCACATTTTCAGATTCCTAGATCCATCTACAAGGATTCCAACCCAGTAGGTCTGGAGTGGGATGCAGATCTATGCAATTTTAGCAAACTCCCTAGATGATGCTGATGTGAATGGTCCAGGGATCATATTTTGGAAAACACTATTTTACATAGCTAGTGTCTACCCAACCTTAACCTGCCAATCAGGGGTATCTAAAGCAAATAAAAAATGTTTCCTTGGCTGATCCAAGTAAGAAACCAGAATAATAAGAGCAGTATCAGTATGGGCACTTCTCCTTTTACCTTGAGGGGTTCTTCTAACCAGGAGTCTACACAGGATGGCAAAGGATTTGTTTTAGTTTCCCTGGCTGCTCAAGCAAATGCCATGCAATGGGTTATCTTAAACAATGGAAATGTATTAACAAATAAGAATTTATATTAGCTCACAGTTTGGGAGTTAAGTAAAGTCCAAATCAAGCCACCATCAAAGTGATGCTTTCCTCCCAAAGACTGACATTCTGGGGCTGGCTGCTGGTGATCCTTGGTTCTGGGCTCCTCTGTCACATCACAATGCACATGGCAGCTTCTCCTGGCCTCTCCTTTCTATTCCAGATTCCATTGACCTTCAGTTTCTTGCTTCCCATACCTTTCTCTCTGTTTGAATTTCATTCTGCTTGAAAGAAGTATAGTAATAAGTTCCTGATTAAGACCCATCCTGATAGAATTAGCCACACCTTAACTGAAGTAACTTCACCAAAAAGCCCTACTTACAGTGGGTTCACACCCACAGTAATGGATTAAGTTTAAGAACACATTTTCTTAACTCCAAACCATCACAGGAGACTTAAAGAAATATTCCACATTGTGGAATTAACAAGATGCAATGTACTGACTGTTGACTTAAGTATAATGTCAATTATAAATAATATGTGATAAAACTACAATATAGCTCAAATGCTCAGTACCCATTTGTTAAGAATTCTTGAACCATTAGCAAGAGGTTGTTGAGGCAAGGTCCTTGTATGGAATCTTTTTAAATTTTATTGTTTTTCTCGATTACAGGTCCTGCCTCTGACTTTACTGTTCAAGTTTGAGGCAATATGGTATAGGGGAAAGAGGAGAAGGAAGATTGAATCCTGCCTCACCACTAAATAACTGTGTAGCTTTGGGAAAGCTACTTAACATCTTTAATGAGCCTTAGTTTTCTCTTACAATGGGGCAATTTTTCCAGAGTTGATCTGAAGATAGTAAGTATCTGGCCCTTGCGGTAAGTGCTCAATCAGTGGGAGTTGTTTTTCTGCCACCATGTAGCAGAGCTGATAGACTTTCTAAGGAGAACTTACGGTCTATCTAGGTGCAGTTTCTCAAAATTGAGTCCTTTATGTACACATTGCCCACCTCAAGTATACAGAGTGAAGTAATCTTTTCTATTGCACTGGCTATATCCATTTCTATTTTTTATGCCTCTGGCACAAATCAAAGCAACATAGAAACTTCAAAACCCCTACGGATGTCTATTTCATGCTGTGGTGAGAGGGGTCTTAAGTAGAAAAGAATATCTTATGAGCCAACTGCTTCCTGGAAGACAAACACCTACTACTCTAAAGCCTTTCTTTCTCTGATTGCCTCTGTCTATAGTTTCTCCCCTGCAAAGGACCTTTCTGCATTAGGGACTGAATTTAGCCTAACTGAAGATGTTCTATCTCAATGTTTTAATATGTATCTATGGGTTTGTGTGGGTTATCAAACCACAAGAGCTTCTGACACCAACTGCAAATACTGCAGTAATTTAATCAATTTAATTCAGACTAAATGCTGTAGTTAGGCCAGACTACATAGGTTAAAGGCAATCCTCTGTTAAGATTGCCCTTCAGGCACCAGTCACAACTTCACTTCTGACCAAGCAGCTACAAATTTAGGGGTTCCCATTACCCCCTCAAGTTCAGTAACTCACTAGAATGACTCACAGAACTCACTGAAAGGACTATAGTCCTTTCTGATTATAGTTTTATAGTAGTAAAAACATACAAATAAGAAAAAGGACAAGGCCTGTGAGGGTCTCAAAGGCAAGCTTCAGTGTCCTCTGCAGGCACAACAGAGATGTATTTTTTCAATCATGGAAGCTCATGAGTACATAAAGTGTCCAGAGTTTATATGGGGTCTCATTACATAGGCCTGATTGATGGATTCAATGGTTGAACATAATCTGTGGCCTCCTTCACCTCCCAGAGGTTGGGGAGGTGGGACTGATAAAATGTGGCTCAAAGCCCAGCCTCCAAATCACCTGGTTAGTCTTTCTGGTGGGGCTAGTCCCAACCCTAAAACTGCAGGTATGGTTGGCATGTCTGTATTATCTCATTAGTATATGAACTACCATCTATGGTTGTGGGCCCACCAAGAAGAACAAAAGACACTCCTATCACAGGAAATTCCAAGGATTCAGAGGTTACTTCCCCAGGAACTGAGGACAAGGACCAGCCAAGTGTTTCCTTATACTACAAGGTTACAATTCCCTTTTCCATAGTCAGGTGTAGTCATATTTATTTTTTTTAAAAACCGTATTGAGGATCTATTGTGTGTAAAAAGTTTACTGTCTGCTTAGGGAGACTAACATGAAGAGCACTAATGTAAAACAGTGAATCAAATTAGAAGACTGGGCTGGGAATGGAAGAATTTGGCATAAATTCAGCTAGTCTCTTACCTGAATTATTGCAAAAAATGACCCAACTGATTTCCCAAATTTTCCCTTATCCCTTATGCCTACTTTTCACTGCATAGCCAGAGTGATCCTTTTAAAATGTAAGTTGGGCTATCTCACTCCTGCTGAAAGCACTCTGGGAGTTTTTCATCTTATTCATAGAAATACTCAAGGTCCTTGTCATGGCCCATAAGGCTCTTTGCCTCACCAAACTTCTTTCTAACCAGACTCCCCGCCATTGACCCTGCTCCTATCCTAATGGCCTCCTTACTGTTCCTCAAACACAATGACCATACTTCTACTTCTGAGTCTTAGCAATCGTTGCTCACTTTGCCAGGAACACGTTCCATTAGCTATCCACAAGGCTTGCTCCCTCACTTCCTTCAGATCTCTACTTAAAAGTCACCTTTTCAGGGAGCGGGTATAGCTCAGTGGTTGAGCACCTGCCTCCCACATATAAGGTTCCAGGATCATTCTCTGGTTCCTCCTAAAAAAAAAAAAAGTAAAAGTCACCTTTTTAAAGAAGCCAATTACACCCCCAATTACCCTCTAGCCCCTTGCCCTCCTTTATTGTTTTTTTTTTTTTCACTGTATTTGTCTCATAGAATGTGTCATCTGTTAAGGGAATCTAATATGGGAAGGCGAGCAAAAAATGAATTAATAGATAAATAAATAAACAAGCAACTAAATAATGACAAACAAGGTAGTGATAAGGAACTTTGCCAATTTTATAAATTCCCAGTGCATAGAAGCATGTCTGGAACATAGTAGTAATAAGTGAATGTTTTAAAATAAGTAAACGAATAGTGACTACCTTCTAACCCTGTCTCATTATGCTTTTTCCCATAACACAGTTGAGACCAAGCTGTAATTGTTAACAAGACTTAACTGAAGGCCTGGGGGTAATGGAGAGGGAGTGACTTGCTACAGTAGAGGCTACTCCACTACTGTGGGGTCCATGTGCCCAGACCTGCCTTCAGGTTCCCTTCTTCCCAGCTCCTGGCCAATCTCTATGTGACATGGTCCAGTTGAACACCCTCCCAAGGTACTTCCATCTCCTGAATTTGATCTCCAATTGATCTAGTCCATCACCAATCATGAAATCTCCTCCCCAAATATTCATTCCAGCTGCATATTAGCTTTTCCCCCAGGATGACTGAAAATGTACATATCTATTTTCTTTTAGGGTAAACCTTTTTTCTAACCTTATGGATAGAGTCCAACTCCATTATCCCCAAAAGAAAAAAAATCTCAATAATCAGAGACTATATATTTTGTCTGGGTCATCCAGTCTCAAATAAAATCATATCTGAGGTGCCAATAATACAGTTCAGAATTTTATGTGCCAAGCACAGTACAGTTGGTTTTCACAGTATTTCATGTGAAGTGAAGTGACAGATACTCAGGACAGTATAGCCCTCTTGTCCTCCTTATCTTCCAAGCAACTGTTCAGAGAACAATGCATACAATTCCATAAGAACACATAATAATGTATAGGCACAGGAAAGTCTAAACTCAGATTTAGAAAACCATTTAAAAACATTTCTCTAGGGGAAATATTCTGCAGTGGTGACTTCTACTAAAGGAGGCCCTCAACAAAATTCTTACCATTTGAATCTGAAGCATCAGCATTCAGATTTTCCTTAGTGACAAAATGTTTCACATTTGCATAAACAAAAAGCCATGCTAAATGGCTCTTTCAAGAACAAAAGGATAGTCTGATTCAAAGTTAATTCCCATTTCTACCCTGGAAGGCAGAAACTGCTGATAAGTTCTTAAATAGGTTTTATTTTTTTACCTTCAAAAAAAAAATTAAAACTTACTCCAAACCCTGTTAGAGATACAATCCCAGCTCCAAGCCCTAGATGACACATGAACCTACCACAGTGGTCTGGGTTATGCCTAGGGTCAGCAACATGGACTTCTCCTCACCAAGGCCAACTTTTCTACAGCCACTGCTGAGCACCCAATCTTCCAGCAGCAGTGACCAACACTCACTCCCCAGTACGGGACCATCCAAAGTGGCCTGGAGGCATGTTGATTACATGGGATCACTTCCATCATGGAAGGGGCAGCGATTTGTTCTAAATGGAATAAACATCTACTCCAGATATGGATTTGCCTTCCTTGCAAGCAATGCTTCTGCCAAAACTACCATCCGTGGACATACAGAATGCTTTATCCATCGTCACGGTATTCCACATAGCATTGCTTGTGAGAACCCACTTCACAGCAAATGATGTGTGGGAAGGGGCACATGCTCATGGAATTCACTGATCATACCACATTGCCCATCATCCTGAAGCAGCTGGATTGACAGAATGGTGGAGTGGCCTTTTGAAGACTCAATTATGGTGACGATACCTTTCAGGGCTGTGGCAATGCTCGCCAGGAGGCTGTGTATGCTCTAAATCAGCATCCACTCTATGGCTCTGTTCTCCCATTGCCAGGATTCATGGGTCCAAGAATCAGGGGGTGAAAATGGGACTGGTGTCACTCACTATTACCCCTAGTGATCCACTAGGAAACGTTTTGCTTCCTGTCCTTGCAACCTTAAGTTCTGCTGGTCTACAGGTCTTAGTTCCAAAAGGAGGAATTACAACAATAAATTACATTGAAGTTAAGACTGCCACCTGGTCACTTTGGACACCTCCTGACTCTGAATCAACAGGCGAAGAAGGGAATTACTGTACTGTCTGGGATGATTGATAATATCAGGGGGAAAATAGGACTGCAACTACACAATGGAGGAAAAGAAGAGTTTTTCTGGAATACATGAGATCCCCTAGGGCAATCTCTTAGCACTACCATGCCCTGGATTAAAGTCAACAACCAAACCCAAGCAGGACAGCCAATGGTCCAGAAACTTTGGGAATGAAGGTTTGGGTAACCCCACCAAGCAAAAAACAAGATAAGCTAAGATGCTTGCTTAGGGTAAAGGGAATATTGAATGGGTAGTGATAAACATGAACCATGACCACATGACCTGTTACAGAAGTGAGGACTGTATTTATTATAATATTTCTTCTTTGTTTTGAGTATGTTTGTATAAGTACATATAGCAAATGTCTTTGTTTTTTTCCATATCTTATAGTTTTGTCATATTACGTAAAGTTCATGTTGTAGCTTTTAAGTTATAGGATATCAAATTTAAAAGTGAATATTTCCCAAGGACTTGTACCCTATTCTGGAGAGATTTAGGTTGTTTCTGGTTGTATACAGTACATTTGAGTATTGTTAGTTAAAAATTATGACTGTTATTGCTTTTTATTTAGAGACAAAGTACAATTTAAAGTGATGTGTATGGTTGCCAAGTTGGCAAGGGTGGACTGTGATAGTTAAGTTCATGTGTCAACTTGACCAGGTGATGGTGTCCAGTTGTTTGGTTAAGGAAGCACAGCTTGATTGTCACTTTAAGGACATTTCATGGACTTACATCATCAGTAAGTTGATTGCATCTATGGCTGATTACATCTACAATCAACTGAGGAGATTGCCTTCAACAGTGATAGACATCTCATCCAAGCAATTGAAGGCTTTAAAAGGAGAATGAGGATTTCAGCAGTAAGAACAGAGAATTTCCATCTCTACTTCAGCCATCCAGCTTCTTTTGGGGAATTCATAGAAAACCTTCTTTGGAGTTCCCAGCTTGCAGACTGCCCTTTGAAATTTGGACTTCTGTCTCCCCACAGTCACGTGAGATGATTTTTATAAAATCTCATAATATTTACAGATATTGCCTATTGCTTCTGTTTCCCTGAGAACACTGACTAATACAACCACTTTCTTCATTTCCCAAAAATAACTGAAATTTGCCATGTCCCTAAATAAAAAGGGTGAACCGGTTTAGCTCAAAATAATGGGAAATGAATGGATAAAATGAAGAGGATTGCTTCAGCAGGATTATTTGTTTTTGTCATTATTGTTTTTTTCTATTTGATTTATTTCTCTTAGAATAATAATATTAGGACATATTATTATTTAAAATAATCATACAGGAAAGCTCTTTCTACTTTCATTTGGTGACTAACATTAATGTTGCATTAGCAGGTGGATAAGGAAAGCCTGATACAGAGTTGGCCTCTTTAAAACCTAAAGTTGTAAGAGTTAGGCAATAACTACAAAAATATAATCAGCTACTGGAGCACACTATTGATCTGGGATCTCAGGGTGATAAAAAGATTCTCTCCTAACTATCTTTCTGCATCCAAATGCTTCAAATTTGGGATAGGCATTGGAAGGTTCATGTGAGAGCTATGTATTTATTCTTCAACTCAGTACAGTCTAATTTCCAACCAATCACTCCTTTGAACCTCCTCTTACTAAGGTTATATCCCATGATTACATCTCTATACACATCTAACTTGACCTCTCAGCAACATTCAATGCAGTTTACTGTTGCGTTTTCTGATTGTTTGATACAATACTCTCCATGTTTTCCTCTAACTTTAGGGATTTTCCTTATCAGAATCTTTGCTGCTGTCTCCTCCTCTGCTCGACCTCCTTTAAATATGGGAATACTTTTGTGCTCTGCACTCTTCTGCCTACATCTCATCCAGTCCTATAATTTACTCCCAATAAATCCAAAATTTGCATCTCCAGCTCTGACCCTTTCCCTGTATTACAACCTAATGTTTTCAACTTCTTACTTAAATATAATATATGCAAATGAAACTCCTGATGCTCCCAAATAATATATTTGCATGTCTTTCCTCAGTAAATGATATCTCTATTCATCCAGTCACTCAATACCCAAACCTAGTTGTTATCCTTGATTATCTTCCCTTTCCTCATTGCCCATATCCAACCTATTAACATCTCTACCCTACCTCTCCCCTACCTCCACCCTAATGCAAGCTACCAGCCCCTCTCACTTACCCTGCTATAATAGCTTCTTACCTGACACTTTGCTGCTACATTTGTCCCCTACAGTCCATTTGCTGCACAGCATCAGAATGGTTATTTTTAAAACAGGTGTCAGATCATGTCCTTTCCTTGGTTTGCACTGGCTTCCAAGCTCCTCCTTGTGGTCTTCAAAGACCGATGTGATTTTGTCCTTCCTTTGCTCCCTCTCATTCCCTTGTCCCAGCCATATTGGAATATTTTAATTTTCTCCAAAACCCCAAGCTCATTCCCACCTTAGGGTTTCCAACCTTTATTTCCTCTGCCTACAACCTTCCTGTCTCTTCCTGTGATCTGCTCCTTCTTATCATTTAGATCTTGGTCCTGTTGACACTTTCTCTAAGAGGGCTTCCCTGGCCTCTCTAGCTAAGGTGGTCCTCGGCCATCCCCAACATCCTCTGCCACATCACCATGTTTTATCTTCTTTGCAGATATCTTGACCTGAATTGTTGTTAATTCATTTATTATCTATCTACTCCCCGCCCCACTAGATTGTAAACTTGATGAAGGCAGTGCCATTATATCTCCATGTTTAGGACAGTGTCTGGAAGATAATAGGGATATAGAAAATATTAGTGACATTAATGAATTTTAAGATGATTATACAAAACACATGTATCAGAATTAAAACAATAGAGTTGTTAGAGATGAATGAAATGCACAGGCCATGATATACCCTTGACACCTCAAATGTCTGAAGATTTGGGAGCCCTGGGAAAGAGGGCTCTGGGCAGAAAACCAGAGTTCTCATTTCTTTGTTCTGCTTCTTTAGTATTAGCTCTTCTCTTGAGCCACCAAACTCACAAAATGACTGTAGCAGAACCAGACTATTCCTGCTCTCTCATTCACATCCTATGAGAAGAGAGTGCTGGTAACCCTAAGAAAAATTCCCAGTCTATGTCATCAGCTTTGACTCTGTCTTAGGCCCTTGACCCAATCACCATGATCAGAGAGGAGGTGCTGTGATAACTAGCTGAGACCTGGGTGCTACACCCCTTGAGGTCAGGGCTGGGACAGCACCTAAAGTAAGATTGGGGACAGTGAGGCAACTGTGGCCCAGAAAGTTGAAGTTATTTTTTTTTTGCTTTTTCATCAGCATTTATGGAAAAGCAGCCATGTGCCTGGCATTATTCTCTCTGCTGGAGATACTGTGGTAAACAAAGCACAGAGAATCCCTTAAATTGTAGCAAAATGCCCAAGATTACAAAGCCATATGATGTCTCTACAGTTCTATTTTGGTTAACCTGGAAATGGGGCATGTGGTCAGGGTGATTTTCCACACCACAGTAGGGAAAAGCTATTCAGCAGAGCCATCAGATCTCCTCATTCTCATTCGTATGTCTTGCATGATATGACACCCTGCTGTAAAAAGCTACAGTCACCCCAAGTAACATAACCTTTCCCCTGAACTCAGAGGGTGTCAGCTGCTGAAACCGTTTGCCTTTGCCCAGTATCTAGTCATATGCATGGTTGGAAAGGAGACCGTGAGGGCAGAAGCATGGATGATAAGGTCATGGCTTCCTCTATACACCAGAGAAACTTAGCCTGTGCTCTCCTGACAGAGCAGCATTCAATGCATTTTAATATAATGCTACTCTCGGCAGATATTTCACTTTCAGGACACAGTAGAACAGTGAGGCATCAGGGAAAAAGAACACTGATGGGATGAGGGGTGGTTGAGTGAGTTAAGGAAAAGAGAGCTAATAAACATTTCCTTTTCAAGGCAATGTGAAAACACTCATGTTCAGAATAAGTAGCTTACTTGAGAAAACTCAAAGTCAAAATGAAGTATGAATTATTGATTTTCAGTGAGCCAGGAACTAACATTCTATTTTATCCCATCTCATGCTCTCTAATTTTGACAGTAATTCAACAGTCTTTTTAATGTCCGGAAGTCTAGCCCCTCAAAGACAACTCAATATTTTCATTTTATTTTTCTCATTCTCTCTCTTATTTTTTCTCATTCTCTTTCATCCTGTCTTCCCCCTCCCATTCTCTTTCGCTCATTTTCATGCTCCTCCTCTTTTCTCTCCTTTTTGCCTTAGGCTGCATCCTAGCAACAGCTATTTTAATTAAAAGGATGGGAAGGGCCACCAGTGTTACCAAGGTTACCAGTATTTCCTGCTGCCACTGGAGGAAGTAACCTGTGAATCAATCATAATGGAAACAGAAGCTAAAACACCTACCTTGGCTACTCTGCCTTTTACCTTAACATCCAGAGATAAATGAACGAGGCTTCCACACAAAAAAGTTTTACCAAACTGTCTTGCAGTGCCATAGGTGTTAGCATTTAGTGAGACTCCATCCTATAGCCCAGATATTTATAGACAATTTTAATGAAATATGATAATGATCATATATACATATATGTGTGTGTATGTATGTATGTATTTTTTTTAAGTACAGGGGCCAGGGATTGAACCCGGGACCTCAAATATGGGAAACCAGCACTTAACTGCTGAGCCACATCGGCTCCCTTGAGTTGGTTTTTTCATTTGATTGCTTGTTTGTTTTTTTGCTTTTAGTAGGTACTGGGGCCTGAACCAGGACCTCCCATGTGGGAAGCAGGTTCTCAACTGCTTGAAACATATCCACTCGCAGGCAAAGATCAGGCTTTGACATCATTTCAGAGGGAAGTGATTTTGTTCATTTGATATACTGCCAGATTTCCAATTACAATTGATAATAGTAATATAGTTAGCCAATGCAGCCCTACCATAATAAGGACTCAATATCAGATATTTTTGCCTTTAAAAGTATAATAACCATAACAATTTGTATATATATGACATCACTTAGATGTTATACCTAATTTAACAGATGAAAAAAATTTTTTAAATTTCTCCAAATTAATCTTACCATTATAAAAAGTAAACAAATTCATTCAGCAGGATCTTTTTTTGTTCATTATTAAAAGAAAGCATTTGTGTACAGAAATAATTTCAGAGACAGCTTTCTCTAGGGCCCAGGGCATAAGCATGGGGCCCAGACCACCTACGATCAATCTCCACGCACGACTCCAGTTCTGAACTCACATTCCCAGACCAGTCAGGTTAAAGAATGTACAATTTTCCTAATATCCTAACACCTTGCACTAGCGAACCATCTTACAAAACCCTTATACTTTATTTCCTTCGCACAGTAGCTCTGTAAGAATGTACTTTCCATATTTTATAGATGATAAAAGTGAAAATAAGGGAGTGTGAGTGACTTGAATGGCAGAGCACCCAGATCTTCTGACTCCTATTCATTCCTAGCTCATTGCACAGCACTTATCTTCCATCAGATGGGAGATGAAATGGTATCCAAGCATAACTTCTTCTCCTCTTCTCTCCCTATTCCCTTACCAGTTTCTCCTGGGAGCACTTCCTTAATAAATGACTTGCACATGAATCTTCCTCTCAGGGTCTACTTCTGGAGAACTTGGCCTAAAAAAGCTCCAGTCAGGATGTTCTTTCTCAATGGATGCAGCTCCTATTATTTCCTCCCCTTAACCTTTCATGCCCCAGCGTTGGTAAAATACTCACTGATGCTAATCCCTGCGTACTTTAACAGCCTTGGTGGTTCCCTTAAA
Organism: Chaetophractus vellerosus; assembly: GCA_004027955.1. Taxonomy (NCBI): domain Eukaryota; kingdom Metazoa; phylum Chordata; class Mammalia; order Cingulata; family Chlamyphoridae; genus Chaetophractus; species Chaetophractus vellerosus. The sequence goes on from PVKH010027972.1 coordinate 12,399, forward strand.
TCTGTTCATACTCATATTTGTAAGTAGCTCTTTCAGTAAAGTCTCCTGAAATTCTTTAGTTGGTTTCTGTTTCATACAGATAATGTAGCTGATAGAACCTCCTAACTGATCTTGCCACTTTCATACTTGTTTCCCTTTAATCCATTCTCCATACAGGGGCTGAGGATGGATCTTTAAAATATTTTATTTAGATTATATGACTACCTACTTGAAAACCATCAAGGGATCCCATCATGCACAGATAATGTCCAAGTCACCTACCACGATACAGGAGGTCTTCATTCTCCAGCTGGTATTGTGCTGCCAATGCAAAATACAGAAATAGGTTGACTTTTATAATGGGAAATTATTAGTGTAAAATCTTACAGTTTTGAGGCTGTGAAAATGTCTAAATCAAGGCATCATCAGAGATGCTGTCTCACCAACAATTGGCTGCTAGTGGTCCTGGACTCCTGCCATGTAGCAAGGGCAAAATGGCAGCCAGTCTTTCCTTTCCCCTTTAGGCTCACTTTCTCCCGAGCTCA
>PVKH010027973.1:0-12932 GCA_004027955.1 Chaetophractus vellerosus
TCCTATTCTGCCCCTCCCCACACACATTTACTAACAAACCAAAATTATTTTATTTATTATGATTGTTATTTGTATTCCTCTAATCAGATATTATCTCAGTGAGGGCAGGAATTTACTACTGAATCCTCACTGCCTATAACAGTTCCTGGCACATAGTAGGTGATCATTAAATATCTTTTAAATGAATATTTTAACATTATGTAAGGACATTATAGAGTCCCAAATTGTGAGGTGCCAATAATTAAAGAAAAGGATTTGTATCATTTACTGATTACATAAAATGATTAGTGCAGGAAGATTTAGAGAAGGGAGAAGTCAATATAAGATCCCTGATGGAATGTAAACTCTATGAGGACAGTTTTAAATTTTTGTTCACTACCATATCCTAAGCACATAGAATAAGGCACTACATACAATAGGTGATCAATCAATATGCAATTGGATAAATAAATGAATAAAGGAATGAAGGTGTACTTACATCATCAAGGGAAAACTTAACTTAATATGGTAGCATGTTTAACTTGCCTCGACAGGAAAAAATAAGAACTTTTGTCCATATATGTTTACTTCTTAAGGTTGGTTCAAGGCCATATTAGGCCATAGTAGTAGAGGGTAGAGCTTTGATGTGATCTTTTAGAATCATAAAATATAGCATCTGCATATCAAACTTGTTTTTGCCTTCTGTTCATTGACTTATCTTTGGTATCCTGAGCTTTAAGGATGCCATGTAGTTTGAGTGGTGAAAAACAACCTCATTCTCTCCATTCCTTATCCAATCTCTCAGAAGAGTCTTCATGACCCATATGTGGTCTAGGCCAGTTCACCAGGACACTAGGGATTGGGCCCAAACCCCAGCTAGTAGTAGAATGTGACTGTGTGTCTACAGTCTCTATTTACAGACCAAAGAAATATATTGAAATGGTGTGTGTGGCCATAGCAGGTGGCTGGCAGGAAATTCAGGTCTTCAGAATACAGGCTATCTTTTTATAATTTTCTACTACAAATACTTTTCCTGCTTTTCCTAACTGAATGCATGGAAAGGTGTGGGGAAAAGGATGAGAAGGTGTCTGGTCTGAACATGAGGAACTGGTGAAAAATGCGGTATGTTATTATAATCAGATTTTTAAAAGGAGTTTGGATATAACACATGAACAGTAGAGAGAAGAGACACAAGTTCTTAAGAAAGAAGAGAATAAAATATAGCAGTGTTTTAAGAAGACTAATCTGATACCCAACATTTGGGTTTCACTCATAAAATTTCAGTAAAATTAAATAGAATAGACATTATTGTCTCAATTTAATTTATCTTAACCTTCTGGTAAATACTTTGGATCAAATGTAGGGAGTGAAACTTCAGAGAAGACAAAGAGAGACCAATCTTTGACTTTCAACATCAGTTTCTTCACATAAATATTATGGATTCATTTTGAACCACACAGTAATATAATTTTTGGTAATGAAGACAGCTACCTCATATTATATCTCTAGGAGAAAGTTAAAGTGTGCTAACTCTTTCAGACTATTAGGGAGTATATATGGTACACAAAATGAGCTTTTCAAACACTAATTATGAGTGTGTCTTTGTGTGTGTGTGTATACATGCATCAGAGAGAGATGAAAGAGATATATACTGGGGGAAAATTACATCATTATATTTCCTCTGAAAATTGAGCTAGAGCTAGTTAATGACTCAAAGGGAAAAAAGAGTTTCAGTCTCAAGAAGGTTAATATAATTTATCCATGATATCATTTTATATACATTTTAAAAAGGTATGTATAACTGAGTTTTAGGATTTCTGCTGATTTTTAATATATTTTATATACTTTTCAATGGCAAAATAGAGAGAGGAACTTGCTAAATGGCTTAGCAAATCTAATTGCATTAAAGTTGGAATTTGATTCAGAAGGTAATTCTCCCTTCACAGGTGATGATTAACAACTATATTCATAAGCACACAAGAAATTCAACCAGATAACTTCCTCTATAAATGTTTTCTAGATATACTGTTATAAAAAGGAGCATTAATTCTTTAATCTACTATAGTTGGTTTTCAGATATTAAATTTCTGCTCTGAGCTTTTGGGTTCAAGGTAATCAAAATACTAAGAACTGCAAACAACAGCTTTTACTGAATCCAAGACACTCAGCAGCTCTTCTATCATTGAGAAGAGCATTTAAGATTCCTTTGTTGGAGAGGATTATGGGAAGATGGTAGAGTAAGAAGCTCCAGGAAACAGTCCCTCTACCAAAACAACTTTTGAACTAGCAGGAACTAACTGAACCAGCTATTTTGACACTCTGAAGTCTAGTGGAACAGTGTGCAGCATCTAAGCAGGAACTAGAGGAAGAGGCTGGTAAATTGTGATAAATACTGGTGAGTTCCATCTTCTTTGTGTTGGTCTCCATCTGATTTCCTCAGCCTTGTGGCAGGCAGCAGTGGGGCTAGCAGCTCCAATTCCTGGAATAGCTTGCTAATGCCAGGATGGGACTGTTAGATTTTAGTTAACCCCTAGGGCCTTCCCCCTCAGGAATGTAAGACTCCTGATAACCCCTAGGGCCCTTCCCTCAGGAATGTAAGACTCCTGATAACTCTGCTACCTTCCACCCTTCCCTGAGGCTGCTAGAAACTTCCTCCCTAGGCACTTTCTGGCAGGGTGTGCCCCCCACTCGGGGCTTCTCTCATCAGATGTGACCTCATGGGCACTTCCCCATACCCCTGGTGATGCTTATAAATCCTGTAACTGCCTTGGGTCGGGGTCCATGGCATTGCCCACGATCAGGAGGCCTGGACCCTAGCTTAAGCTAGTAATAAAGCTCCCTTTTTGCTATTACATTGTTGATGTGGTCTCATCCGTGTGTCTGGGGATCTGAAATCGGGCACAACAGGACATAAAGACCTAGTCCTCCAGCCCCCAGGGGTATGTGGTTTGATTACAGATCACTACTCATAATCAACTACTTCAGATCACTGGGGGCCACTGTTGAAGACAGCCATTGTTCTAAAACCCTTGGGCAAAGGTGGCAGACAAATCTTAAAGACAATAAACTTCCTCAAATGGCTAAAAGCACTGCATTAACTGGGTAAGGGCTAAATCAAGAAAATACATCTTTAAGAGCCATAGAAGAAGCTCCTGGTGCCTTTGATGGCCTCTTTCCACCCCCTCCACAATCAGGGTAGAGCCAGCTTGTTCTCCCAGTGTGGGACCCTGGCTCTGTTCCAGAAGGAGCACAGTGGCCCCTCTGTTTTTACTGGGGTGAATGTATGTCAGTGCCAATCTACTGGCTGGCAGTCTGAAAACTTGTCTCAGCCTCACCTTTCAAGAGTTTGTCCTGAGGGCAGAGAAGTGGATTGCAGACATCTGGGACAGAAACAATTAAGTTGAAGCAGCCTGGGGCAAAGAACTACCTGCATTAAGCCACTCAAGAGAACATCTAGGAGTGATGAAAGCTTATTTGGAAGGGAGAGAGGAGTTGTTAACTGTAACTATAAAGGGAGAATTCCCAAGGCAAGTACATCCCCGGAAAGGAAGCAGGATTCACAGCTCCACCTAGGCTCAGATAAGACAGAAAGGCCCCTTCATGTTGCATAGTCTTGGGCTGATATGATTAATAGAATGGCTAAGCATCAAAGAAGACCACCAACCAAAAGGCCAATTTGCAAAGACAATGAAAGTTGCTTTTTGCTTTGAATTGTTTGCTTTGATTAGGTCTTGGCATTCAAGAAAATCTCTGTCATATCATTAGCTGGATACAAACTTAAGGCATTAAATTCCAACATTAACACTTTAAAATACTAAAATATACAGTGTGCAAAAAAAAACATTACAAAACAAACAAAGAAATAGAAAATGATGGCCCATCCAAAGGAACAAGATAACAATCCAGAAACCATCAATGACAAAGACAAGATTTTGGACCTAGTGAACAGAGACTTAAAAACATATCCTCAATGTGCTAAAGGAGATAAAGGAAAACATGAAGAAAGAAATAAAGGATTTGCAGCAAACAATGAATGAATAATTTTGGAATGCCTTTGAGATACTCAGTAGGAAACAAACAGAAATACTGAGGCCAAAGAACAAAATAACTGGAATGAAAAATTCCCTAGATGGTTGCAACAGCAGATTGGAGGTGACAGAAGAAAGAATAAGTAATCTTGAAGAAAAGACAATTGAAATGATTCAGGCTGAGGAGTGAAAAGTAAAAAGAGTAAAAAGGAACAAAACCTAAGAGACCTGTGAGGCACCATCAAACACACCAATGGGAGCCCCAGAAGGAGAAGAAAGAGGCAGAAAAAATATTCAAAGAAATAATGGCAGCAAACTTCCCAAATTTAACAAAAGATGTGAATAAACTCATCCAAGAATCACAATGAACCCCAAACAGGATAAACTCAAAGAGAACCATGCCCAGGCACATGGTAATCAAATTGTCCAATGGCAAGGACAAGGATGGAGTTCTGATATTTGCAAGAGAAAAGCAACATATTATCTACAAAGGATTGCCAATAAGATTAAGTGCCTATTTCTCACTAGAAATTATGGAGGCAAGAAAACAGTGATATAAAATATTTAAAGTGCTGAAAGAAAACAATTGCTAGCCAAGAATTTAAATGCAGTAAGAATTTTTCAAAAATAATGGAGGGTTTAAGACATTCCCAGACAAACAAAAGCTAAGGGAGATCATTACCACTAAATGGGACCTATAAGGAAAGTTAAATGGTGTTCTTCAATCTGAAAGAAAAGGGTTCGGTTCCCAGGGGCTTCTCTGAGCGGGGCAGACTGCCTTGAGGGGGTAAGCCACCGTGGGCAGGGCAAAGCCGCCACAGGCAAGGCAAGTTGCCCATGAGCAGAACGGAGCTGCCCGCGAGCAGAGCATAGTCACCCGCCAGCGGGGCAAGCCTCCCGTGAGTGGGGAAGGCCGCCACTCACCGGTGAGCTGACTCGGCGCATCGCCGCAACGGGGGGAGACAAAGCAGACACAGAAGAACGCAGAAAAAAAAAAATGAACACAGCAAGAACAAGCAGAAAGGGGGGCGGAATATGTAAAAAAAAATAAAAAAAAGAAGATGATATCAAATCAGTGTCATAACCTCAAAACTAGAGGATCTAGGAAAAAAAGAGTAAACTAAACCCAAAACTAGCAGAAGGAAAGAAATATCAAAGATTAGAGTGGAGATAAATTAAAATTCAGCAAGTGAAAAACAAGTGGATGAGGAGAAATAAATGAATAAAAATAAATCTTTAAAAAAAATAGAATCAACAAAACCAAGATGGTTCTTTGAAAAGATAGATAATTGGGAACCAGCTGTGGCTCAATTGATGGGGCTCTGGTTTACCATGTGGGAGTCCCTGGTTCGGTTCCCAGGGCCTCCTGGTGAGGGCAAGCTGCCGCGCGGTGAGCTGACTCAGCGGGATGACGCAACAGGGGGAGATAAGCAGACACAGAAAAACACAAAGCAAATGAACACAGTGAGCACAAGCAGCAAGGGAGGGATATATAAATAAATAAAAATAAATCTTTAAAAAAAAAGGGAAGATAGATAAAACATACAAACCTTTAGCTAGACTGACAAAGGAACAAAGATAGAAAACACGGATAACTAAAATCTAAAATGAACAGGAGTCATTACTACTGACACCACAGGGGGAAAAAAGGACGACCAGATGATACTATGCAACAGTCCACCTACATATTAAATAACCTAGAATAAAGGGACAAATTCCTAGAAACCTACACTGACTAAAGAGTAAATGGAAGATCTCCACAAACCAATAGCTAGTAAAGAGATTGAATCAGTAATCAAATACCTCCCTACAAAGAGAAGCCCAGGAACATTCTTTCACAGAAGAACTTTACCAAACATTCTAAGAAGAATTAATATAAATCCTGCTCAAATACTTCCAGAAAATAGAAGAGGAGAGAATACTTCTTCCTTACTCATTCTGTGAGGCTAACATCACCCTCATAGCAAAGCTGGATAAAGCTATCACAAGAAAAGAAAATTACAGACCAATATCCCTTAGGAATGTAGGTGCTCAAATCCTCAAAAAAAAAAAAAAAAAAAAAAAAAAAAAAAAAAAAAAAAAAAAAAAAAGAATTCTAGCAAGCCAAATCCAACAGTACATTAAAAATATTATACACCGTGATCAAGTGGGATTTATCCCACTTATGCAAGGTGGTCCAACATAAGAAAATCAATTAGTATAATGTACCAACTTAACAGAACAAAAGGAAAAGACCACATGATGATCTCAATTGATGCATTTGATGAAATCAGCACCCTTTCATGATAAAAACACTTAGAAAACTAGAAATAGAAGGAAACATCCTCAACATGATTGAGGAAATATATGAAAAACTCACAGCTAATAACATAATCAATGGTGAAAGACTGAAAGCTTTCCCTACAAGATCAGGAATAAGGCAGGGATGCCCACTGACACCACTATTATTCACCATTTGTACTAGAACTTCTAGCTGTAACAATTAGGTAAAAGAAAGAAGTCCAAATTGGAAAAGAAGAAGTGAAACTTCCTATTTTCAGATGACATGATCCTATATGCAGAAAATCCAGAACAAATCTTGAAAAATCCACAACTAGAGTTAATAAATGAATTCATCAAAGTGGCAAGGTACAGCATCATTACTATATACTAGTAATGAACAATCTGAAGAAAAATTCAAGAAAAAAATCTATTTGCAATAGTAACTAAAAGAGTCAAATATCTACAAAAAAAGTTAATCAAGGATTTTAAGGACTTGTATGCAGAAAACTATAAACTATAAACATTGCAAAAAGAAATCAAAGAAAACCTAAATAAATGGAAGGACATTCTGTGTTCATGGATTGAGAGACCAAATATTATTAAGATGTCAATTCTTTCCAAAGTGATTTACATATTCAATGCAATTCCAATCAAAATTCTAACAGCCTTATTTGCAGAAGTGGAAACACCTATTATCAAATTTATATGCTATGGTAAATAACATATGGCCCCAAATAACAAAATCCATATTGAAAAAGAACATGGTTGAAGAACTCAAACCCTCTTATCTTAAAGCCTATTACAAAAGCACAGTAAACAAATCAGCATGGTAGTGGTACAAGGACAGACATATAGACCAAAAGAAACAAATTAAGAGTTCAGAAATCAACCTTCACATTTATGGCCAACTGAATTTTGACAAGGGTGCCAAGTCCACTCAATTTGGAAGGAATTTTTCAGTATTCATGGTCAGGTTGAGTTAGGTAGAGACATTATAATGATATTAGAGATTATGTTGTAATGGGGGAAATAGTTGGGAACCTTGAAGTTATATGTGATATACGGGCTATTGAAAAGGATATACAATCGTTATAATACATTTTTACTATAGCTTTTATTCTCATGATTTTGGGAACTAGGTAAAAACTAAGCCATCTCATCCCAGCTGTGGGACTGATTATATCACCTCCTTTTTCTGAGCATGTTTGTTCCTTAAGGGTAAAACCTATTTTCTAGAGCATGAAATGCAATATTTTTAAAAGTACTAGTATAGCACCTGGTATATAATACAACCTTAGTATATGAACTGAATAGAATAAATGATATGAAAATTTGAATGAAAGAATCTGCAGAACAGAGGTTTTGTAATGAAGACTGATAAAGTGCCAGGCTCCCTTATTTCATGACTATGTTTGCTGACACCAGTTAAAAACCTCACAGTTAACTTAAAAGAGCATAGCCTTCAAACGGTGCTGACTGACTGATTTAGGTTCCAGTCATTCACTAGCTCTGTGGAGCTTTGCCATATTACTTCGTTTCACTATGCTTCATTTTCCTTACCTGTAAAGTAAAGATAATAAAAGTATCTATATACAGATTCATGTTGTAAGGATTAACTAATATAAAGCATGTAAGGAACATAACACTATCTTTAGGTCATGGTATTCATTGAATAAATTTTAGCAGGTGATCCCATGTGTGACCTAGAGCAATGGTCTTCAAATTGGGGTATACGTATCTCTTGGGGTGCAGAAAGACTTTTGAAGCCTGCATAGAAACAGAGTTTCAGGTGAAGTGACCAGACATCTTCATTTGCCTGGCACAGTCCTGATTTATGCCTGTTAATACTGGTCTATTATTAATATTGTTCCCTTTTACTTTCAAAGTGTCCTGGTTTGGCCAAAGAATAGTGTGATCACCCTAGTTTTAAAATTATCCATTTATAGCATCCCATCTTTCCTCTAAACTCCTTCCTAAAGTAACTTTTCTAAAAATGCTCCTGTGGTCAAAACCATGCTGGTTGTTCTTTCCCATATTCCATTACACCCATCATCCTTCTCCCACTTTATAAAGTAAAGGATACCTTTCACTCATCCAAATACTTGCCATGATGCATTAATTGCTCCAGGCTGAAAAACCATCTGCTATTTCAAACATTAAAAATAGTTCACTTCTTTTAATCAACACACCAATAAGCCTTGGTAAGGTTTTGGTCTTTACTTACTGTAAATATATTTCATTTAAAGAAGAGAGTTGCATTTCAAATGAAATCTTTTGGCCTCTGTTGAGATGCTTTGAATTCAGATGTAGTTTAGAGTATGGCTGTGGGAATGATGGAAGTTTTCACTTAATTATCTCATGTTTTCTAGCCTCCAATTATTATCAGAGAAAGCATCACCCTGGGAGAAACCTGAGAAAGCAAAGGGGACATTGGTTAGGGTTTAACTCAAACATCTAATTCATGTCAAACTCCTAGATCTATTTTTCTTAGAGTTGGAATTCAGAAGTGATATTATTTTCATGGGGCTGTGTATTAAAATATGTATTTTAATTTGAAAATGAAGTCATAGTGTATCTGATTGAAAATAAGTCTCATTGGTTTGATAATGAGGACCACCTTTGCCAGTTCCAAACTTTTTATAATTTTAATGATCTAAATCTTCAGTTCCACACTGGACATTTTTATATTTAAAATACATGATAAGATAAATAATTTCTTTAAAAATTAATGTACTGAAAAATGTGTATTAAAATGAACATTTGGTATTCTCAACCTTTTATAAACATAGCATGTTAGTAAGATAACTCTAGTATGAGTTAGAAATATAATTAATAGTTATTTGGTAAATCTTGGTAAAGCCTTTTTATATTTCCCAGACATTGGGTAAGTGAATGATTCACAATAACTGGGTAAGAAATCCTTTGGTGAGTCAGCTAGTTTGTACTTTGCTTTAAAAAAAATCAAAAAATGAATTGGGTTGTCCTCTCAAACATAAGAAGTCACATAGAAATCATCACACAGCTTAGGTCAGAATGTGAGGGAAAGCTTCACACGCCAATAAAATTATATTAATAAACTTCAAATTGTGCCCTAAAATAACCTCCCAATCTGAATAAACAATTGTTACCAAAAATAGCATATAATGTATTAGGGAGAAATAAAACTATAAATTCCAAAAGAGATTCATTGCTTACCTGAGAGTTTCATAGCAACAATTTATTGTGTGTTATGAAATATTTTCTAAACAAACAGAATGATATACATCGCTTATCCCCACAAAAAAATTAATGAATTAGTTTACAAATTCACTTACATTTAATGGAGTTTTTTGTTTTGATTCGGTTATAGAGGATAAAAAGGCTCATACAAATTTGAAACTATAGAACTCATAAATTTCCACAAACAGAAAAATACTCGGGCAGTAACTCAAGGAAGAAAAAAGAGAACTTTAATATAATTACGTTGATTTCTAGGTGTGGCGGTTAGGCTAATATGTCAACTCGGCCAGGTAATGATGCCCACTTATTTAGTCAAGCAGGCACTGGGCAAATTGTAATACAAGGCATTTCATGGTCCTATCTACAAGCAACTGAGGAGATTGCTATCAGAAATGAGTGACATCTCATCCAATCAGCTGAAGGCCTTAAAAGAAGAAGTGATTTCAGCATTCAGTGAGAGAATCCCCATCTCTATTTCAGATGGGAACTCATCAAGGACATTCATTGGAGCCCCTGGCTTGCAGCCTGCCCTGTGGCATTTGGACTTGTGCATACCCATGGTCATGTGAGACAGTATTATAAAACTTCCTATGATTTACAGATATCTCCTGTGGATTCTGTTTCCCTAGAGAACCTTGACTAATACACTAAGTTTCAAGATAAGAAGCATAGGAATGTGATTAATATCAGAAAAAAAAAACACAACTAAGAACTTCAGGACTTCTAATACTTTAGAGAATTTTAAAAGTCTATTTAGTACATAAATGTAGAAAATAATTAAGACAGTATTCCTTATCCTGGTGAATCCTTGGACAAATTATACTGGTTTAATAGTTGTGATTTAAAACAATATATGTGGGAACAGATGCAGCCCAAGTGGTTGAGCACCAGGCATGCACGAGGTCCCATATTCTGTCCCTGGTACCACCTAAAAACAAGCAAACAAACAAATGAAAAAATCGACTCTCACTGGGGAGCAGATATAGATCAGTAGTTGAGTACCTGCTTCCCATGTATGAGGTCCTGGGTTCATTCCCTAGTACCTCCTAAAAAAAAAACCAGAAAAACAAAAAACAAAACAATATATGACATCTCCCTTGTTATGCTACAGTTTGAAGATAATGTTAATATAATGTTTGCGTTTATGCAAGACTTGTCTTCATTTTCTCATAAAAAACTTAATTTTTCTGAAATGTCTAATTTCCTGAACTGGCTTTGTGAGTCAACTGATTTGTCATCATTTACACAAAATGTTTAGGAAAAATCTAAGTGCATAACTAAACTAAATTTTAACAACAATATTTTCTAAAATGATTTACTTTTTAAACTTCTTTTCATGCTACAAATCAATAAGATTACTTATTCCAAATATACTATCTGGATAGAAATTTTATACAATAAAGAGTGGTTACCAGTTAATAGGTTGAAAAGGATATAAAATACTTTGCATTAGTGTATATGTTTATTATTAACCTTCACAAATGTAAAAGGGATATAAATTTCCATACCATGATTCAGTCAGGTATTGCCACAATAATGCTGCATACTTATCCATCTAGAAACAAAAGGGATTAAAAGAATAAATATTTATTTTCATGCTCAAATATCTTCAGATAATCTTCATATTAGCTGGACTAGCCTAGACTCCCAGCTCTGGGATTCAGGCTCCATGATGCAAGTATGTTTGTTCTGGGGAATAGACTAAAGGGGCACTAGCTACCTCAAGCATATTAGCCTGATGGCAGATCTCTGGAGTGCAAGACAGCATACCCAATTGTGAAAGAACATTTCAAAACTCTGCTCATCTCATGTACAATAACTTCTCAGTGGTCAAAGCCAGCCAAGTGATCAACCCCAAGTCAAAGGATGAAGAAATGTCCTCTGCCCACCAAAAGGCCATGGCAAGTGTGTAAAAATAAAACACTACAACAGAGGAATGAAGAATTGGATCCAATAGCTCATGTCAAATTCATGTAGACATGTAAAATAGCATGTAGTTTATGGAACTCTGCCACTCTGCTAATGTGCTTGTGTATGACAGACAGCTCTGCTATTCCCAGTACTTTTTGACCTGTTATACAAGTTAGTAAGTTCAGTTAAGAGCTGAAATTAATATTTGTGATTGAGATTCTTAAATATAATATTGCAAAGAAATATAAATATTTATGGAGGCTAATGGGTTGGCCTTTTGTTTATTAAGGAAAACAAGAAGGTAAGTAAAATTTATGGTCACAGAAGATGATAGACTAAGAAAATTGAGACCCTACAGTAAAATTGAGAATGTCTAAGCCAAGTAAACCTTGGCTTATAATACCTACAATATGGAGTTTAAAAATCAACAATAAAATTTATTTAATTTTGACAGTTGCCTCAGTGGTGTTGAATTTATTTTTAATCTACTCTGGCTTTCCCCCACAATTGGTATCATTGCTGTCTTCACTTATCCTTCAGGCTTCCTTCTGTTGCCAGCCCCTGGGTGACTCGTCATTCCCTATTGTTTGCTTAGCTCTGACTACACCTCCCCACATGGTCCCCTCATTTAATTCATTAATTTAAATGCTTTAGAAAAACCTCTGTGTTTCCTGCTGGTATTTTTATTGATATATATTTATCTTTTGCTTTGTTTTGTTTTAATGTTGCCAAATAGTCATGTTTAAACTTTTACTCCATCATTGTTAGTTGTTTAGAGTGGAGGGAGAACCTCAAAATGTAATTTTATGATGCCATCTTGTAAATTTTAAAAAGATTGTTCTGGAACATATACATCTATTTAACCAAAAGCTTCTTGAGGATTTGTTTTTCATTTTGTCATTCAAGATACAGAAAGATATTTCTGAGTTTGGGATAGAAATAAACTAAGATCATTAATGATCCACTTGTCTCTTTCCAGAGGATAGAAACAAACAAAAAACACAACAATGTCCTGGCAACTTAGGATCACTTAATGAATCTTTTATTTACCTTCTTCCTTTCTTTGACTGCCAAAACAGCCCTTTACTCTGGCATGATACTTAATCTCTGCTGAGAGTTCAAAATGAACCAGCAACCACCCCCATTCCTCAGCAGCCCCAGCTGTGGAAATACATTCCACATTCTGGGAGTGGTTGTTTGGGGCCAAAGTGGGCAAAGGAAACCTTATCTTTCAAAAGTTGAGGTTGGAGTTTGAGGTCAGTCTGGGGGATCTTTGAGGGACCAGCACAGATGCTAGCTTCAGTTTTTGCCCTCTGGGCAGCAGCACCTTATAGCCTTGTACTAGCATCCACTGGGATGTAAAGAGCCAGTGCACCTTCTTTGGTTAGTTTACTTTCTTTTGTGCATGAGGATTTTTTGGTCTGGATGGATCCCCAAGGGCCCAGTATGGACAATAGCCTCAGTTTTTGCCCTCTTGGCACTTGGCAGCAGGACTTCTGTTCTCACAACAGCATCTACTAGGATATTAAGAAC